>PVIR01000589.1:0-57222 GCA_004026965.1 Petromus typicus
TTTTTTTTTTTTTTTTTTTTTTGAGACAGGGTCTTGCTTTGGAGTTCAGGCTGGCCCTGAGCTCAGCCTCCAACGCACATCACAGCAATCCTCCTGCCTCTGCCTCCCGAGTGCTGGGATTACAGGCGTGAGCCACCACACCCAGCACTGTGGTATGTGGTGCTGGTTGCTGCTGGTGGCTCTCCATGCCCAGTGTGGTATGTGGTTACCGGGGATTGAACCCGGGTCCTTGTGCTTGTAAGACAGGAGCCAGAACCACTGAGCTAAACCCCCAGCCCTTACTTTCTTTTCTTTGCTGTGCTGAGGCTCAAGCCCAGGGCTTGGGCATGCTAGGCAGGTGCTCTACCATCAGGCTGCATCCTCAGCCCGTGTCATGATTTACAAGGAATGTGATCTTGCTGAAAAATCTGAAAGTCACTCTTTTGACAGATTTGGTGCCCCTCACAGTATGGGTTGAATCGTGCCTTCTCCTAAACTTATGTTCACATCTACATACCCAGAATTCATGAGAAAAGGCCATTTTAGATACAATCAAAGTCAGGCTTTTTTTGTGATTTGTTCGCAGTGCAGAGGGTGGAAGTCAGAGCCCTGAACAGACCAGGCAAGTGCTGTACCACTGAGCTACATGCCCAAGCTAAATTCAGATCTTGGGTTGGTGATGTAGTTCAGTGGCACCACACCTGCCTGAACGTGCAAGGTCCTGAGTTTGATCCCCACTACTGCCAGAAATAAAAATAAAAAGTAATTAATTAAGATCTTTTCCCCCCAGGACTGGGGATTCCAGTCAGGGCAATCTCATTGAGCTACATCCCCAACCTTTTGTAAAATTTGATTAGAAAAATTTTTTTCCTGAGACAGGATCTCACCAGGTCACCAGGCTGAACTTCAACTTGCCATCATCCTGCCTTATCTTTCCTCAATACGGGGAATACAGGCCTGTACCACTGCACTTGTCTTGAGATGGGATTGTCTTGCATTACCCAGGCTGACCTAAATCTTATGTTAAGTGTCCTTACAAGAGTCACGCAAAAAGCAGCAAGATAAACTGTGTACAGATTCCGTGTACAAATATTCCATGTGCAAATTCCCGATGACAAATATTGTCATGATGTATGCCTAAAATGTACCAATAGACTGGGGATTTAGCTCAGTGGTTCCGGCGCCTGTCTTGCAAGCGCAAGGACCCGGGTTCGATCCCCAGTGACCACCTAACAATACTGGGTGTGGAGACTCACGCCTAGCAGCAACCAGTACCACATACCACAGTGCCAGGCGTGGTGGCTCACGCCTGTGATTCCAGCACTCGGGAGGCAGAGGCAGGAGGATTGCTGTTATGTGAGTTGGAGGCTGAGCTGAGGGCCAGCCTGAACTACAAAGCGAGACCGTGTCTCAAAAAATAAAGTAAAATGTACCAATAATTTCCTGGAATTGAAAAAAAAATAGGAAAGAGATGTAGAAAAAGAGACACAAGGATGATGAGGAGGCAAGGGGTACAAGGAGAGGGAGATGAGAGTGACAAGGCCGAAAGCCATCAGGAACCAGAAGGGGCAAAGAAAGACTTCCCCCTTAGAGCTAGGAGGGCTGTGGCCCTGCTGACACTTTGATTTCAAACTTCTTTTCTTTTTTAATGCAAATCTTTATTGGTACATTATATATACACATCATCATCACATTCAATACTAAGAGTTTGTATCAGTATATGATGCTACTTGATTCTCATTTTTTCCCATTCTTGCACTCCTCCTATAGCCCCCCACCTCCTACATACACAAGCTTTGTTTCCTTTTGTTTAATTACAATCACATTGATTTCAAACTTCTGGCCTCTGAACTGGGTGTGGTGACACACGTCTGTGATCTCAGGATCTCTGGGAGGCTGAGGCAGGAGGACTGCAAGTTTCAGCCCAATTTGGGCAACTTAGTGAGACACTGTCTCAAAATAAAGGATTAGGGCCAGAGATTTAGCTCAGTGGTTCTGTTGCCTGCTTTGCAAGTGCAAGGACCCAGGTTCGATCTCTGATTGTGAGAAGGGGGAGCAGAATTTAAAAAGGGCTGGATCTATAGTTCAGGGCAAAGGCCCTGGGTTTGCTCACTGGTGCTGCTAAACAAGAGCAAAAATCCTTCTGGTGTCCGGAACTGTGAGAGAAAATGCTTGTTACATGCCTGTCACGGTAATTTATTTGTAGCATCCACAGGAAACTAGACACCACATATTTTTCCTTAAGCTCATCTCCTGTGTTATTAGGTTCTCAAAAAGCAACACCAGGGGCACATTATTACCAACATAACCCAAATAAATGTAAATATCGTCACTGAATTGAAATGTCCTTGAATTTTCAAATAATGACATTTTCTTCCTTTCTAAATGTTATAACCTAAGAAAGATTATAAACTTTTTCTCATGTTATTTAACCAGACAGGATCTCTGATTAGATAATGAATGGAGGTGCTAATAGTCTTTATTTCATTTCTGACTTTATTTTAACGGTAATGTTCTCATACTTCAGGTTTATGTATTAGGCTTGTTTAGTGTATGGTAAATAACTTTTATTAGGTTATCTTCTATTCCTAGAGTATTAGGCAATTTTAATCCAAATAGGTATTGAATTTCCTTGAATGCCTTTACTGTATTTGTTATTTGTTTTTTTCCATCTTTATCAGTGAATAAAAATAATAAGTTTTCTAAAATTAACTTCACCTCCTTGGGATAAGTACAGCTTGGTTGTACTGTTTATCTGTTCTGTTTATTATTAAATTTAGTCTGCACACACTTTGTTTAGTGTATCTGTATCTTTGTTGATAAATGAGACTGTGCTGTGCTATTCTTTCTCTCCTACTCTCTCTCTCTCTCTTTCTCCCCCTCACCCCTTTCTTTCTTTCTTTCTGGTGCTAGGGATGGAACCCAGGGCCCAGAAGCTAACTCTATTCTTCTGCTGTTCTTTTCTACTTTTGTTATCAAAGTTGTATTGTTTGTAATAGTTGGAGAGCTACCTCTAGTCCTTAGAAGAATTTCTGATAACATTTGAAAGATATTTTTTTCCTTTAATGCTCAGTAGAACTTTATAAAGCCATTCGTGCCTGATATGTTTACATGCTGCTTTTATCTCCCCAGTTCTTATAGGATGATCTGCGATTTCTATTATTTCCAAAATCAGTTTGAGTTGATTGTATTTCCTAGGAATTTTACCATTTTGTGTAAGTTGTAAATTTGCCATTAAGTTTTTCATGATGTTCAGTCTCCCTCCTTTTTTTTTTTTTTTTTTTGGTTTTTTGAGACAGGGTCTCGCTTTGTGGTTCAGGCTGGCCCCGAGCTCAGCCTCAAACTCACATCACAATCCTCCTGCCTCTGCCTCCCGAGTGCTGGGATTACAGGCGTGAGCCACCACGCCCGGCACTGTGGTATGTGGTACTGGTTGCTGCTGGGTGTGGGTCTCCACACCCAGTATTGTTATGTGATTACCGGGGAATCGAACCTGGGCCCTTGCGCTTGCAAGACAGGCGCCAGAACCACTGAGCTAACTCCCCGGCCCTCCTTTTTTTTTTTTTTTTGAGACAGGGTTTTGCTTTGTAGTTCAGGCTGGCCCTGAACTTACTATGCTGCCCATGAAGGCCTAAAACTCAGCAATCCTCCTGCCTCTGCCTCCCTGGTGTTGGGATTACAAGTGTGAGCTACCACGCCTGACATTGTAGTATGTAGCACTGAGAATCGAACTTGTTTTGTTTTGTTTTGTTTTTGCAGTACTGGAGATTGAAGTCAGGCCCTTGTGCTTCCAAGGCAGGCACAGTACGACTTGAGCTAAATTCCTGGTCCCTAGAGATTGAATTTGGGACCTTGTGCTTGCCAGGCAGATGCCGGAAACATTGAGCTAAATACCCAGTCCCCTTCTCCCTTTTTCTATAGATAAAGTTTCTCTGTATAAGCCCATAGGGCCTCAAATTCACAACCCTCCTGCCTCAGTCTACTCAGTCCTAGGATCAGCAGCATGGATCCCACTCACCCAACTTCAGTTTAAAACAACTCAAAAACAGAGCACAAAGAAACTGGCCTGAGGGTGTGGTAGAGTGGTTGCTTGGTAGGCCAGAGGCCCTTCATCCCCACCCCCACCCCCACCCCAGCACCAAGTAAAAACAAACAAATAAACCAAAAAAAAGAAACAAAACAGGGCCGGGGATTTGGCTCAGTGGTTCCAGCACCTGTCTTGAAAGCGCAACGACCCGGACCCGGGTTCGATTCCCAGTTAACCACATATAATACTGGGTGTGGAGACTCACACCCAGCAGCATTCAGTACCACATACCACAGCGCTGGGCGTGGTGGCTCACGCCTGTAATTCCAGCACTCGGGAGGCAGAGGCAGGAGGATTGCTGTGATGTGAGTTGGAGGCTGAGCTCAGGGCCAGCCTGGACCACAAAGCGAGACCCTGTCTCAAAAAAGAAAAAAGAAACGAAACAATCCTATTGCAATCCTTTAACAAAGGCTAGCCTTGGGGCTGCCAGGTGTCATCAGTGTAGACCAAGGACAGAAGCTTGAGGACCCCAAACAGGGAAGGTGAGGGAGGGGGAGCTTTCCTCTGTAGAAAGGAGCAGTCCCTCCTTATTCCAGCGGTTTGGGCAGCTCTGTTCGTGACTAGAAGTTTTACTCGTCCAAAATCAAAGGTACATATGGAAATTCACTCCAGACAGAGGGTGAGTCTTGGGGAAGGTAGCTGGGGTTGTGGAAGTCTTCTCTGAAATGTCAACAATAGAAAAACACCAAAAGCAAACAAATAGAATAACAATACCCAAAGTTGGTTATTTTGTTGTTTTGTTTTGTTTTTCTTGAGTTGGTTGTCTTATTCAGTAGTTCATATCAGGCAGACTAGCCTCAAACTCACAGCAATCCTCTTGCCTCAGCTTGCTGAGTGCTGGTCTACAAGCATGTGCCGCCAGGCCGGACTCCACCCACAGGTGACAAAGGCCCTGCAGAGAACTTTATTCTCTCCCTTCTCTTCTCACTGGGCACTGACCCTTAGGACAACCCGCTGGCTCCTGAACACCTGTGGCTACACCAGCAGATCAAAAGGACTGACTGGCAGTGTCTGCTTCAACCTGATGCTGGGGGCACAAGTAGAGTCCTCTTAGCCAAGCCTACTTCTCCACCATTCCTACATAAGGCCCCGGAGCTGTGCAGAAGGGAACACGTGCACAGGATGGTGGTCACTGCAAGCTGGGAGCGTCTTTTCTCCAAAGTCAGCCTCCTAACACCCTTTGCCGTCCTGAAGACAGGTTTTGCCCCATACAGGTTGGGCAGTAATCAAAAACAGTTTTTCTCTCTTGCCATGTCTGTTTGCCATGTCTACCTAGATTAGTCCTAGATTTCTCCCATAAATGTTGTGCTTGGGCACATTAGAAACCAAAGGAAACTACTTTGACTTGTGAAGAGGAACAAAATGTTAAACAAAAACAAAACAACACCCCCATACCCACCATCATGTAACAGAAAAGCCCCGTCCACTACCTATGCTTTTGTGAGGCTGAACCTCAGGCCTACAAACAACCCCTCAAAGAAGACTCAAACCAAAGCCTGACATATCACCCCCAAGTCAATAAGCCTGTCCCAAAATGTGCAAAGGAACTGCTGTGCAGAAATACTGGCTTTGTGCAGATTCCAAAGACCCCAACAGCTTTACCTGGCCTCTCTGTAAACTTGTATTGTAGCTTCTGTCAGGTACCCAAAGGGCTTTATGTTTGCAGCCAGGACAATAGCTAAGAGAAGTCTTTAAAGCTAGACATAGTTTCAATCCCTGCAATCCAAGGTACTCAGCAGGCTAAGGCAGGAGAATCACAAGTTCAAGGCCAGCCTGGACAATTTAGCACAGGCTTGCCTCAAAATAAAATAATGAAAAGGGGTAAGGAGATACCTCAATGGTATAGAACTTGCTGGCTGCTGTGGCATCATTGTTTCCTGCTTACCCTGCCATGGACTGTTTCCCTTCTGCCTTGCCACCCTGCCTTGGAGCCAGTTGACTGTAGAACTCCTACAAACTGTGAGACAAGTAAAACTTTCATCCTTCAGTTTATGGGTGTCAAGTACTTCGTCTCAGCAACAAGAAAAATAAGATACAAGAGTTACCTACAGTGGCAAGAAGCTAGTCCCCAAAAGTGGGCCAAGAAGGGTGTAGGACCATGTCCTTTGCAGAACTGCAGCAAAGTAACAGCTGGGGATTCCCATGTGTCCTATCCCAAATGGCGCACAGTTGGTCAATGAAGTCACCAAGGGACACATCTTTGTCCCTTTGTACGATGCAAAAGGGACTTACACATCCTTGAAGTTGTGAATTGGTACTTCTCCATGGGCTTCGGGAGCACAGGGTACACTGGGGTGCCATTGTGCTGGGTGGCAAACAACGGGTGAGTCTGGACCCTAGCAGAAGGTGTGTAGACTCAGCTGCCTTTTGCCTCAGTGGCCACCAAGCCAGCAGTACTAAAGGAAGAGTTTGGGCAGAAGTCTCAGAGGTCATGGCTGGCTGGGGGTGACCTGTTCTTCCCCACATGGACACTGTTGCTCTTGGGTTACAGGCACACAAACACTGACTGGGGAGTGACCGCCACTTGCCTGATGTCATTCATTCCTCATCTTCACTGCCATGGCATCTGGAATCTCAGAGGAGATGGGCAGCATCGCCCTCTCACTCTGGCTTCTTCATCTCTTCCCAGCCCACTGACTTACTGTCATTCTACCTGGTCAGGGCAGTTACTGCAACACAGCATTCTTTGTCTAATGAGTCTAGTTGCTCATTCTAGCACCAAACAGAGGGAAGGGCCAGCCCTCCAGCCCCCTAAGCCTCACATACCCCACTCTGTTCCCCAGCTTCCCCACTGTACCTCCTTGCCTATGAGGAAGCCAGTCTCTGTCCTGGACCTCCTGGTAGGAGCCACATGCCACGTAGACAGTAGCTCACCCTTCCTGTTCCTTCTTGGAGGGACAAAGGGACAGTCCCTAATATGATGAAATCAGGACTCTTGAAAGCTATGTGTTGGGGGTGTTAGCTCAGAATCCCCACTCTTAAAGCCCCAGTGATCCCTACCCCAGAGCTGGCCCACGACTTTCAGTCAGCTCCGTCAAGAGCGGAAGCCTCTTCTGTTGATGCTGCAACACTGCCTGGTACAGGAGCAGCTTGAACTGCACCATTGTCTTGGCCTGGGTAGAAGTCAACTTAACCTTCATGTCAGCATCTAGGTTCACCCCAGCCTTGGAGATGCCCTGGATGCCTGCACCAGTAGCCACTATCCCTGGACAAGGAGGAGAAGGTGCTGATAGCAATGGACAAAAAGATAGGAGCAGAGGAGTGCTTCTCCCTGACTCAGCCTTAGGGGCTGGGACTTCAGGAGCAGTGACGAATTGCAGGAGGCTGATTTGGGGGAACTTTTATTGGTGAGAACATCATGGACCCCCTTAGGGAGTTGTATTCCCCAGAAGCCCCTCTAGGCAACAGGAGGTCCCCTGCATCTGGCCAGAAGCCTTCACTGTCATTGCCGATGTCTTCTGCACCATGCCCTGAGAAGACAGCCACGTTGAAGTGAGCCAGGCTGAGTGCAGGGTGGCAGGGGCCCATGGGGCTGGATGAGCTCACTTCTGTCTTTTGCAGGCTCCTCCCTCAGCTCAAGGCCAAATGGATGTCATCCTCAGGCTCCTTGTACTTGAACTTTAGCACTCTGAGACCAATGCTTGGAGGACTGTGAGTTTGAAATCAGCCTGGGCTGGAATGTCAAAAAGAAAGAAGGAAAGGGGAAGAGGAAGAGGAGGGGAGGGGCCAAAAAGGAAGGAGGAAGGGAAGGGGAGCTGGTTCTGCAGGTCAGAAGAGTGTTGGACTCCACCACCTGGACAGAAGAGAGCTTTGGCTGCCTGGACAACTGGGACCCCAGGTTGGATTCTTTGCCCGATAGAGGGCTTCTCCTGAGGTCTGAGGTTTAATAATGACTGTTTTGGTGTCTAGAGCTGATCTCCCCCTCGGAGTCTCCAGTTTTGGCTGCTGTAATGCTCGCTGACCATTCTGTCCAGGGCTCACCGATGAACTAGGCACCAGCTAAGTTTTTTTCTTGATGACATCTACCACCTCCCAGGTCTGGAGGCACAGCTCAAAGATGGCCTGCTTCTCAGAGCTGAACACCAGCAGGTACTATACCTGGAGCCTGCACTCAGCATTTGGTGTCAGCAACTGATTTCCTATTGGAATGTCTAAAGTTAACTATACCTGTAATCCTGCTACATGGTAGGCCTAGGCAGAGAGTTCACATCTGTAAGGCCAGCCTGGGCATCTAAGTAAGGTACAGTGGACCCTTGACTTATGAACTCAATTTGTTCATGAGGGCTCACTGTAAGTCAAGCTGGTCAATTAAAGGCTCAGACTCCTCTACACAGCCTTCAGTCTCTGTTCTGTACACAGGCAGAGCTCAGTGTCCTTAGAGACATCAACCCAGGATTTCTCAATTAACCTCACACAGGAAAGGACATTATAATCTTTCTCCCAGAACTCTTTAAGGGTTAAATCTGTATCTGAGACCATTTGGAATCATAAGAGGCTTGCATTAGGGTTAAAACTAAAATTCTGGTCATCTACTAGTACAAAACCCCAATGTTGAATGTGATCATAATATACATTTAAAGTACCAATAAAACAACTTCTAAAAAAACTAAAGTTCTGAACATAACCCAAGTTGTTTGTATGTCAGGCTGGTCATAACTTACTGGTCTGTCACATTGTCTTAAAATCAAAATTGGAAAGAACTGAGGTAGTTCAGCACTTCCTGGGTTCAGTCTCCTATACCACAAAAACAAAGCAAAATGAAAAATAAAAAGGCAGAGCTGGGGATTTAGCTCAGTGGTTTCAGTGTCTGCCTGGCAAGCGCAAGGTCCTGAGTTCGATCCCAAGTAATCACATACAACAATGCCAGACATGGTGGCTCACACCTGTAATCCCAGCTCTGGGGAAATAGAGGCAGGAGGATTACTGTGAGTTCAAGGTTAGCCTTGGGCAGTGAGTTCAGGGCCAGCCTGAACTACAAAGTGAGACCCTGTCTCAAAAAAATAAAAATAAAAATAATAAAAAGGCAAGAAGACAGACATGATTAGGATCTATGGAGCGGCAGGGCTGGGGGACACTCATGAACAGGCTGCTAAAATATGTCCCTGGCATGAGTATCGCTGTTCTCTCTTGACATCGTCTTCCCAGGTGGGGGCAGGGTGCCCTCATGCTTATTTCTCAGCTTGTTGTTCTTAAGCCCTGAGCCAATCCTTGTAAACTTTTGATTAATTTCTGGAATTCGAAGAATTTGATTCTTTCGCCAGCTTTTAAAATTTTTCATGGGAAAATGGACTTTGGAAACTTCTTACCTACCATCTACAGTCAAATCCTCCTTGAATATTTAATTTGTCGAGTTTGTTTCCTCAGTTAATATGATCATATTCTTTCCTAACTCTAGGCTGTTAATGTGGTGGCTTATATAGATTGATCTTCAAATAAAATTTAAGATGGCAGGCATCTTGCATCTCTGGAATAAATTCCTTTTGTTCACGATGTGTAATTTTTTAAAAATAAAAGTTTAACACTATTTTCTAATACTTCAAGTGCTTTTGTGCCTACATCATGGGAGTTATTAGTTTGTAATTTCCTTTCTCTTTGGTTTCTTTCGCTGGTAATAAAATCAGTTGAGAAATATACCTTCCTCTCCTGTTTTTTAAAAAAAGATTTTGTAAATTTGATGTTAATTCTTTATGCTGGGTGTGGTGACACACCCCTGTAATCCCTGCTCCTAGGAAGCGGAGGCAGGAGGATCACCAGGTTGAGGCCAGGCTAGGATACATAGTGAGTTCAGGGTCAGCCTGAACTACATACAGAGACCCTGTCTCAAAAAAACAAAACAAAACAAAACAGAAAACCCCAAAACCCCCCAAAACCAAAATTCTTTTTTGAGGTATCAGATACAACATATGTGGAATTTATGTTTGGTAGAATTCATGTTGGCCTGGGGATTACTTTCTTGGGAGTTTTTAAGTTACAGATTCAATTTCAGTAACAGTTACAGGGTTACTCAAATTATCTATTTCATATTGGGTAAATTGCAGTAATTTGTGCTTTTTAAGGAATTGGTCCATTTCATCTAATTTATCAAATTTATGTGCATAGAGCTGTTCACAGTATTCCCTTATGATCCTTTTAATGTCGGAAAGTCTGTAATGATATCCTGGTTCATTTCTGGTACTAGTCATCTGTGCCTTTTTTGTTCTCTGTCATTTTTGTTAGGACTTGCCAATTTCATTGCTCTTTTTAAAGAACCCACTCCCTTTATATGTTTTTCTCTATTGTTTTTGTTATAAATTTCATCGATTTCTACTTTTATCTGCACTTTTTCTTCTGCCTTTTTGAGTTCAGTTTGATCTTCTTTGTGCAGTCTGCTGATTTTGTTGTCTTTAATAAGAAGCAAAGTCACCCTACATTACTCAGACTGGCCTCAAACTTGTGATCCTCCTGCATCAGCCTCCCAAGTTGGGACGACAGGTCCAGTGCACAGTACTACTTGGTTTCTTCACATAGCTTTTGTTTGCTTTGGTTTTTGTTGCCCTTTGACACTTTTCTCTCTGGCCTGTGTGTTATAAGTATCCTCTTTCTTCTTTTGGTGCTTATTTTACTTTTGTCTTATAGTGGTTTCTGTTTTGATTTCTTCTGGTCAGAGAACATAAGCTCTGTGATTTCAATTCTTTAAAGTTTCCTGAAGTTTCTTTTATGGCCAAAGATATGGACTATCTTTCTCTATGTTTCACAGTGTATTCTATTGTTATTGTCACCAGCTAGACTGAGTTTTTAGCTGCCCTTAGGAAGGAAATTCAACATGGGCTGGCCTTGAGCCTTCCAGACAGCCGTCTGCCCTCTTCTTGCAGGCCCTTTAAAGGGGAGGGGCCCAGTACAGGCTTCCAAGAAACATCTCGGAATTAGCTGAGAGTTCTTGCTTAATTTGTATAGCAATCAGGGGTGGGCAGTGTAACAGCTCTGGGATTTGAATGCTGGGGCTATTAGCCCTTTTTGGTGTTATCTGCCTTCATTACCTTAGGAACCAGCCACTGGTTTCAAGAACACTTTCATTTCTTCCTCTGGAGTTGATGGCTGCTCTATAGCACTACTGACCTTGCCATGGACAGCGCTGGTCCCCTCGAGCTTCAGTGTTACTAGTTGAGCATGTGCCATTCTAGATGGAAATCAATATGCCATCTGGCTTGGGCACAATGGGGGAACACCTGTAATCCAGCACTCGAGGCTGAGGCAGGAGGGTATTCCTTTCTAGAAGAGCCTGTGTCTTTAAAGAGAGAGAGAGAGAGAGAGAGAACACGTATTGAGGACTCCAACTAAAACTGTGGATTTTTCTATTTCTTTCAGTTGTAGTAGTTTTTGTTTCATGTGCTTTGCTGCTCTGGTAATCTGTCCATATATATTTTAAGATTGATGGGTTTTGGTTTTGGTTTGTTTTTTTGGAGACAAGGTCTCACTGTGTAGCCCAGGCTGGCCTTCAACTCCCAAATATCCTCCTGCCTCAGCCTCTTGAGTGCTGGGATGACAGATCTGCACCACCATGGCAGGCTTATTCTTTTTCGATAAGTGAATCTTTTTATCATGATATAAAATTTCTCTCTGCCCATGGTAACTTTCATTGTCATAAAGACTACTTTGTCTGATAGTATTATAGCCAAATCTGCTTTCTTTTGATTGCATATTTTTTCATTCTTTTAGTTTCAATCTACTTATTGTGCATTTGAAATGGATCTCATAATTGGGTTTCTGTCTTTCCCCTGGTATAATCAGACCATTTACATTTATTATAAGTGATTATATTAAGGTTTAATATTTTTATTTTAATTTTTGTTTTCTATTTTTTTCT
Source organism: Petromus typicus (assembly GCA_004026965.1). Lineage (NCBI taxonomy): Eukaryota > Metazoa > Chordata > Mammalia > Rodentia > Petromuridae > Petromus > Petromus typicus. Next base: position 11,910 of record PVIR01000589.1, read on the forward strand.
GTGGGCTATTTACATATATATGTATGTATATGTGTATATACGTATAGACTAGAGCTTTGAAGTTGCCTCAGATTGAGGGTCCTTCTAACCTTGCCCCTCATCCCAAGATAGAGAGGTGCTGTCTCTGAAATTTCCTTATCTACTTTAAGACCAGACTCTCCAGGGGAAACAATTTCCTTCCATTTCCATTCTGAAATCTCATCTATGGCAGAAAAGAAGAATGAGGAATGTAACCACACCTGGATAGACTTTATTACAAAATAATGACTGTCCCTTGGGCTCATCAAACCTCCAAAAAGAACCCTTTTACAAGCTAATGTCTGTACCCAGGATTATTCATTTTGCCTAATAACCAGTTATAACTTCTCCAAATTATCTGCATTCTTCATTCTCATCTTCCCATATAGAAAAGGTGCATGTAAGCTTTCACATCATGTTGAACGGTAATTACACAGCATCATTGCTTCTGTGCATGCAATCACTTACATATCTTTTTCTCAATTTCCCTGTTTACTGTCAAAGAGAAGCCACGTACGGGGGTGGACTAGTCTTTTGCACTTGTCCTTTACAAATTTTCTTTTTGTTCTATTTTTGCCTAGTGTTCTAAATATTAAAGAAAAGATGCTCTGTGCTGACTAATCTTGATGGTCAACTAAATTGGATTAAGAGGCTCCTAGATAGAGTTTTGTTTTGGGTTTTGGGGGCCTCCTGATCTATGATTTTTTCTTTAGAGTTACAGAATCTGGAACACCTGGTAACCTTTAGATAACATCACACACCACTGCAGGATTAATGATCAGTACACTTTCTTAAATTTCCTATATGAGCTCTTTGCTTGCAGTTATTAGCTAACATGGTCATTAGGATAGTAGTCTGATCATTTTCTTTCTGTCATTGTCAAGGACAGAACAGAAACCATGTTCACACACATGGAAAAACAAGAACCAGAAAGAAAAAGAACAAGAACCAAAACCAGAAAAGGAAAAAAAAGAACAAAATGAAACACCTAGGAATCAATCTAATGAAGGAAATAGATCTTTACATTGAAAATTACAATACTCTGAAAAGGAGATGGAAGAGAATATCAGGAAGTGAAAATATTTCCCGTGTTCTTGGGTAGGAAGAACCAATGGAGTGAAAACGGCCATACTTCCAAAACTGCTATATAGAGTCAGTGCAATCCTGATTCCAACACTGCGTCTCATAGGATTAGAGCAAATGATCCTAAAATTCATTTGGAACCAAGAGAGACTTAGAATAGCAAAAGTAATCCTAGCCAATAAAGACAAGGCAGGGGGTGTCACAATCCTTAACTTGAAATTATACTACAAAGTTACTGTGATTAAAAAAAAAACAACAAAAAAACCCAAAAACAGAATGGTCCGGACACACACATAACCTCCTCCCCCAAAAATAAAAAACGCAGAACCAATAGTCAGTGGAACAGATTAGAAGATGCAGAAACAACTCCAGACATATTCAACCACCTTATCTTTCACAAGTGAACCAAACATTTTCTCCAGAAGAAAGACGGTCTTTTAATAAATTGTGCTAGAAAACCTGCCTTTCCACATTCTGAAGATTAAAACTAAACCCATATCTTCCACCATGTGCTAAACTACAATCAAAATGAATTTTTAGAAAAGAAAAATAAATTTAAAAAATGAATTAAAGACCAGAATATTATAACAAAAACACCAAATCTGCTGGAAGATAGACTAGTGAGAACTCTTAAAAACATTGGTGTAGGCAGACTTTATAAGCAAAGCCCTGATCACACAGGAACTAACATAAATAATCAACAACTGGGATCTCATCTTATTAAAAAGCTTTTGCACAGCAAGAGAAACCACAAACCCAGTGAAGATATAACCCATAGAGTGGGCAAAAAAAAAAAAAAAAAAAATTTGCTAGCTCTTCCTCATACATAGGACTAATATCCAAAACATATAAAAAACTTTTTCAAAAATCAGAATCCCCAGATTCAGCTCAATGGTTTCAGCACCTGCCTTGCAAGCATACCCAGGTTAGATGCCCAGTAACTACATACAACAATGCTGGGCATGGAGACTCACCCCAGCAGCGATCAGTACCACATACCACAGTGCCTGGTGTGGTGGCTCAAGCCTGTAATCCCAGCACCTGGGAGGCAGAGGCAGGAAGATCACTGAGTTTGAGGCTGAGTTCAAGACCAGCACGAACTACAAAGCAAGACTTTGTCTCAAAAAAGGAAAAAAATCAGAACCCCAAACAAGGAGCTGGGTGTGGTGGTATATGGTGGCCTGGACTACAGAGGGAGACCCCATCTCAAAAAACAGACAAAGGCCGCTATGCTGCTGACGTGCGCTTAGTGCCAGGCCCACTGCCAACTGCAAAGCTTCTCTTCTGTGGGCCCATTGTCCCTCCACCATTCTCAAAGTGCTGAAGATTGGAGCCCGGGGTTGGGCCAGAAGGAGTGAGCCAGGGAGGAAGGGAGGCGATGGGGGACAGTGATGGGCCCCAGGTAGGACTTTAATTTTTGGAACTGAGTGAAAATAGTTTTGGAAGTCAAGGTGATGACAGCTGCAGGGAGGAAGTATATTAATATTAGGAGAAGACTGGATCTGCTGGGAACTGCAGACTGAGTCAAGTGTTTACCTTTGGTAGAAAAATTGTTTACTGACTTAGTTCATACAATAGAAAGCCTTATACAATCAAAATGATCTTCTGTGAAAGCTGAGGAGGAAAGTGCCAATTTTGATTTTGTTTCAGAAACCTGTAAACGTGAAAATGGAAGGCTGAGTAAAGAAACTAATGAATTAGACTTGGACAACTAACCTCTTCAAACCTCGGTTTGCTCAGTACTGCAAAAGAGAATAATTTGAAAAGGCTGTGGGCATTAAGTTAAATAATTCACATAAAAGCAGAATACTGTATAGTACATAGTGAACTTCTGATATTACCATTATCATTCCTTATAACATCTCCGGCCACTTTCTAGTCTTAGCATATTTCATAAAAGTAATACATTTTCATAAATCGACATTCATAAACAATTTAATACAGAAAAGTATGTTGAAAAATTACCTAATACCTTATCAACTAAAGTCAGTCACCAGCAAATTTTGGTTAGTGGACTTTTGTAGTTCAGGCTGGCCTCAAGCTCAGCCTCCAACTCACATCACAGCAATCCCCCTGCCTCTGCTCCCCGAGTGCTGGGATTACAGGCGTGAGCCACCATGCCTGGCACTGTGGTATGTGGTACTGTTTGCTGCTGGACATGAGTCTCTACACCCACTATTGTATGTGGTTACCGGGGATAGAACCTGGGTCCTGGTGCTTGCAAGACAGGCCCCAGAACCACTGAGCTAAATCCCTGGCTCTGGTTAGTGGACTTTTAAATCTTTATATAATCATAGGAATGTATAGCCAAATAATTATATATATGAATATATATTAACAAATATTATATATGGATACATATTTGTGAATACATATACACTCAAATATGTTTTGGCCATTCTCCTAGTTTAATACAGTTCGGTATCACTCTCTGTGATGATTGCAGGGTATTCAATCATATGCACGGATCTTTTTTTCAAAAGTTGCCCTATAGGGCTCAGGATTTAGCTCAGCGGTTCTGACGCCTGCCTTGCAAACACAAGGGCCTGAGTTTGATCCCCAATAACCACATACAGCAATGCGGGGAGTAGAGACTCAGGCCCAGCAGCAATCAGTACCACATACCACAGTGCCGGGCTTGGTGGCTCACGCCTGTAATCCCAGCACTAGGGAGGCAGAGGCAGGAGGATTGCTGTGATGTGAGTTGGAGGCTGAGCTCAGGGCCAGCCTGAACCACAAAGCGAGACCCTGTCTCAAAACAAAACAAAACAAAACAAAACAAAAAAACATAAACAAACAAACAAACAAAAACCCCCAAGATATTAGAGAGCTGAAAAAACTACATTCAAGAAGTGTGCATGTGAAACAGCAGGTCTGAAATTTCTTAATAGCCAATATGTTCACAAAGTCAAACTTTTTGGGAGAGAGAAATAGAGAGAGGAAGGGAGGGAGGGAGGGAGAGAAAAAGCTAAAAATGGAAGAATTCAACTTTAAGAAGAGAATTTGCGCTCTGAGGCTTGGCACTGCTGCCGTAGATGTCACCTATAGTTGGCTGGGACGTAGGTCCTCAATTCCATTCCTGTCACAAGACACAGCTAAGCTGTCTAGGCGAGACCACTGCCATGGCATTTAGTGCCGGGCACCCTGGGCACCGGCAGAGCACTGGCGGCAGAGGCGCCTCTGGCCCCTCCCTGCAGGGCCAGAATCCAGAATTCTGGGATTGCTTTCCTCAATGCTTGGAGCTTTCTGTCACTGAAAGTAGCCATTATGAAGAGAACAAGTTTTTCCTAGAATATATTTTTGTGAGCATGTTTCTTTTCTTTCTTTCTTTTTTTCATTTCTACCACTGGAAGGAGTTATACTGTGACAGCTGTCATAGGCGAGGCCTTTGCCTTTTGTAAGTTCCAGAGCATCGTCCCTGTTTCTCTGAGTGTGCTACTTCTTACAGTTGTGAAACAGTACGCTGTGTACTTCATTTAAAGAAAATAACTGCTGACATGAATTGAGCATTTACCTTATGTCACTTATGCTAAACTTGTAAAATGGATCGTCTCACTGATCCTGGGAACAGACCTTTGAGACCACCACAGCCTTGCCCTGCTCTTCCTGATGCTGGTCCTGCTCCTCTCCACACTATTCATTGGACAGCTGCCAAACCAATCTAGAACAAAGATGATCACGCCCTTGCTTAAGGCCTTCTTGTGACTTTTGAGAAATAAATTTTGTTTGTACTGTTAAGTGATCAAATATACAAAACAAAACAACAACAACAGAAAACAAGCTGCAAAAGAACAGAGTAGTCCTACCTTACCCCTAGTTTTACTTTCCAAAGTTTCAACTGTCCACAGTCAGTTGTGCTCAAAAGAAGTAATGTCAGTAATAGCCTAATGTTGCATCACGATGCATGTGTTGTTCCCTGGCTTCGTTTCATCACATCATCATAGTATCTCACCTTATTATAAGAGCAGAGTGCAATATATTTTGAGAGAGATTTTTACATTCACCTAAACTTATTATAGTATGTTGTTAAGACTATTTCATTGTTGTTGTTACTCTCTTACTGTGTCTAATTTATGATAAATTAAAATTTGTCCTAGGTACACATGTGCTGTAACGTAATATATATATTTAGATTTCTAATCCATGGCTGTTGGTTTATAACTCCCTCTCCAGGGCAGGCCATAGAAACTAGAATGTCTCTTCTCCAAGATAGTGCACAGAAACTAATCTCCCACTATTTAGTCCTAGTGCCGCCCATAAGAAACTAGCTGATCTACCTTCTCTAATAGGAAGTGCTGAGACCCTTACTTCAAACAGAGAAGTGCCAGGGGAAGGAATATTACACAGGCCAAATAGAATCGCAATAGGCCTTGGCAGGCTTCCTCACTCCATCCATCATCATTAGATCACACACTTTCTGTGCAATCCCGTCTCCATGGTAGTACATGCTCAGTCATTCTTATGCTATGAAGTCACCATAAAAACCTGAAAGGACAAGGATCAAAGATCTTTAGGCGGCTGAACATATGGAAGCTTGTAAGACAGTGAATAAGACCTCACCATGTGCCAGGAGGTCACCATATTCCAGCTCAATGTGGACAGAAGCTTCTGAGCTTGGGGCTCTTCCTTGACCTTACCCCATTTGTCTCTTCATCTGGCTGCTTATTTGTGTTTTTTAAAATATCCTTTATAGGGCCAGGGATTTCATTCAGTAGCACTACTGCCTACTTTGCAAGTGCAAGGCTGTGAGTTCAAAAGCTTAAGGGAGGGGACCAGGGATTTAGTTCAGTGGTTCTGGCCCCTGCCTTGCGAGCACAAGGACCAGGTTTGATTCTGGGGGGAAAACATACGCAACAATACTGGGTGTGGTGACTCATGCGCACCAGCAACAGAACCACATACCACAGTTTTGGGCATGATGGCTCACACCTGTATTCTCTGCACTCGGGAAGCAGAGGCAGGAGGATTGCTGAGTTCGAGGCTGAGTTCAGACCAGCCTGACCTATAAAGCGAAACCCTGTCTTAAAAAATTAAAAAAAGAAAATTTGCCTGCTCTAGTACAATTTCCAGGAGAAAAGGAAAAAAGCATTGCATTCAGATGCCAACAGATGCAAATTCACAAGCCAGTTTCTCCCTCTGAAGTCAGTTCTTACCCAGTTCCACAGCCCGATGACCTCACATTGCAAACCTTCTGTAAGTGGCTGATAAAGGAGCCAAGAACTTCAGCAGGAAGTCAGTCTACCAGCTACAAGAAAAGTTAGCTGTGATGGAGAACAGTGTGACAGATTACCACAGCAGACTGAGCTACGAGAACGAGAGATTGAGTGACTTGCTGTTGCTTTGAATGGTGATCGCTCCCTGGATATCCTGTCTCTGGTGATTAGAAATAAAACCAAAGAAAAGTTGATTATTCATTTAAATGTCCAAGCTGACTTTCTTCAGTAAGCTGTTGGAACCAAGTCACACAGAGACAATCTCTCAGGACATGACCTGATCTTAAAGTCCTACCAAGAGCTTTATTACTCAGCTGAGGGCTGTCCTTCCACGTGGAAGAAGACAAATGAGTAAACTGGGGCACAGTATTTAAAGGGAAAATCTATTCCCCACCCCCACCTGTTACTAGGTGGTTTCTATGCAGGAGCGATTAGGTCATTGTATTATGCAGAAGTGAGTTGTTACAGAAGCCAATGGTAACAATTAGATCCCTGGGTATTATAGAACAGTATATTCTAAAACATATAATCTGTGGCTGCGCATATTGGTTGGGTGGACAGTTCCCAAGGAGATAAGTTCTGGGTTCACAGGGAAGTTACAAGATGCAAGGTGCAGACTTTTAACAAAAATGGCTGTTTTTATGTCAAGTTGGGTCTCACATGTGCTACCTCTCAACTAGCCTAACTTAAATCTAAAAATTGACATGCAATGCAATTATTGAAAAAATGGAGAAGCATATTCAAGAATTTCTGGAAACCAAGGAAATAGTAGCTGATGTAGTTAATTTAAGTAATAAAGGTGAAAAATTCTGTCCTCCATTGATTGCCAGGGTTGATTTGGCTGATCTGGCTGCCTGACGGGTGCATCTTTCCCAATCAAAGCTGCTGTCCCCAGCTACAACCTCCAAACAAGCTCTCAAAAATGAAAAACTCTGCCAAGAATGAACCAAATCAGCTGAGTTGGCACACCAACTAGAAAGACATAAAGAAGAAATGCTGGAGATTGAAGCAAAGAAAGAAATCAAAAGAAACCTCTATAGATTGAAGAATACTGAAGAAATAATGGCAATACCTCCACTGGAATTAGATTTAAGCCATAAAGAAAAGGAGACACCGAGTGACAAACTCCTTACAAAATCAGACCTGGAAACTGTTGTTCATCAGCTTAAACAAGAAAAACAAAGATTTAGCAAACAATTGAAAGTTTTGCAGTTACAGAAATTATTGACAAGGCCAGGGATATAGCTCAGTAGTTCCAGCACCTGTCTTGCAAGTGCAAGGATCCAAGTTTGATCCCCAGGTAACCACATACAATACTGGGCGTGGAGACTCAAACCCAGCAGCAACCAGTACCACATACCACAGTGCAGGGCGTGGTGGCTCACTCCTGTAATCCCAGCACTCGGGAGACAGAGGCAGGAGGATTGCTGTGATGTGAGTTGGAGGCTGAGCTCAGGGCCAGCCTGAACTACAAAGAGAGATCCTGTCTCAAAAAAAAAAAAAAAAAAAGAAAGAAAGAAATTATTGACAGCATAAAGAGATAAACTGTCTTATATAATGAAGCTTGGAAAGAATTACATGCACTAAGACAGGAACCAACCCACACCACTGTCCCCACTAGTCTTATTATCTTATGGAAAAGGAAGAGGAACTTGCCTTATCTGATTTTAGAAGAATTATTAGGGCTGGTGATATGTAGCTCAGAGGCATCACGCTTGCCTCACAAGAGCAAGTTCCTGAGTTTGAGCCCTAGAACCATCAAAAAAAAAATTATGGGCAGAAAAGGAAGATTTAAAAGAAAACTTTAAAAGTACCAGGAAATAAGAGCTTTTGTCAAATCAGAATTAGAGAAAACTATCGAACATTTGATGTGTTAATCATCAGCTTGAAAGCAAAAAATATGAATTACAATATAAAATGTTAATAATGAAAGAAACAATAGTCACTACAGAACCAATCAAAACTCCAAGTTCGAAAGCTTAGCCATGTGGCTGGTGACTCATCCCATCAAAAAATAGAGATGAACTCCCTTAGGGTAGTAAATGAGCAGCTGCAGCGGTCACTTGAGGCCTATCAGCACTGACTGTCCATAAAAGAGGTGAACTTGTATGTGCCCAGGAACAAATTAAAATACTGGGAGGAAAAATTAGATGAGTTAAGCCTTAAGATGACTTCACAGAATGAAGAGGCTCATGTAACAAAAAGGACTATTGATGTGGTTGATAAAGAGAAAGACTTCCTCCAGGAGACTGTGGATGAGAAGACAGAAAAGATTATAAACTTGCAAAAAATTCTCGATGGTTAAGAAAAAGCTGTTGCTCAGATGAAGATAACTGTCTCAGGGTATGAATTATCTATGAACCAACTGAAAGGAAACACTGATTAATCAGGACCAGGAGATAAGCAGCCCCTTGTGTCAGCTTGATGCAACTCTCAAAGAACTTGATGAAGTAGAAAAGTCTAGAGAAATATCTTTCAAGGAAAACAGATTACAAGATGACCTGGCTACAATGGCAAGGAAAAATCAGGACAACTCACTGAAACTGGAGGCAACAGTGTCAGAAAAAGAAGCAATGAAGAGTAGAGTTCATAATTATATAGCCGAAGTGTCACAACGGGAGAGCTTAGTGGCTACTAAGGAGCAAGAAAATCTACATAGATAGATACATAGATAGACATACAGACAGACAGACAGATAGATAGATAGATAGGTTTATAGATAGAAAAATATTAGATAGATAGATACAAAGATACATAGATAAGTTTATTTTAGATGCTTCTTACCTGCGCTGAAGACTGGAAGACTGACACTCATAAGCTGAAGGAGAAAGCAGCTCAGAATTTCTTTCTGTTGACACAGAGACAAGACATATTCGAGAAAGCATGGACCTATGAGCACAGCGTGCTTATGAATCTCAGATTTCATCCATGGCAAAAGCTATGGCTAGATTAGAAGAGCTGAGACATCAAGAAGATGAGAAAGAAACAGCATTAAACGATTTGTTTTCTTTAAGAGAAACTAACGTTAAGCTTGGTTTAGGCAAAGACATTATGATCCAATAGTTGAATTCTAAAAAATCTTCAGTTGGAGAGGAGTCTGGTAGAATTAGAAAACGTACAATCAGAATGAAAATTATTTTTAAAAATACATTGTGACATGTGTCATATACAGGTACAAATTCTCAATGTTGAATGTTATAATGTATGTATAAAATGTACCAATAAAATCAATTAAAAAAACTTTGTTAAGTGAGAGATACATGATTAAAATCCTTGTATCACTGTTAGCTACAAATAGAGGTAGACTTGCATTTTCATTTAACCTCCCACTAGAAGAATACAGAAATTCAGCTATTTAGGGAGAAGTTATCTCTTTCAGAAAGCAAATTAACTAAGAACTGGAAAACACCATGCTTTGAACTAACACAGGACAGCTCCAAACAGATACTGCACTCTAAAAAAGCAAATTTCAATGGAAAGATATGAATGAAAACAGTCAGGAGCAATTCTACATAATTTTTGGGGAAAATCATTTCACAGTTAAACTATTTTTTTTTTTTTTTTTTGAAACAGGGTCTCACTTTGTAGTTTAGGCTGGCCCTGAGCTCAGCCTCCAACTCACATCACAGCAATCCTCCTGCCTCTGCCTCCCGAGTGCTGGGATTACAGGCATGAGCCACCACGCCCGGCACTGTGGTATGTGGTACTGATTGCTGCTGGGAATGAGTCTCCACACCCAGTATTGTTATGTGGTTACCGGGGATCGAACCCAGGTCCTTGCACTTGCAAGACGGGCGCCGGAACCACTGAGCTAAATCCCCGGCCTTCACAGTTAAATTATGATTAGGCCTCGTTTTCCCTCCTCTATGCCAGCTATGGCATGTGGAGGCATAACTCCATTTTGGCCTCTGGTCATAGCCAAAACCTCAATGTTCTTGTGATGCTGTGACACTGCAGGGCAGAACTGCATCAGCTGACAACATCCTGGTTCCTACAGAACGCAATAGTAAGAGAAATATTCCTGGGGAGGGACAAATTCTTTATCAATTTAACTCATCCCACCTACTATAGTAACAATGCTGTCCTTATGGTCCTCAACATAAGTTCCTCATGATTTAGGATCTTCATCAGAATAAGTTCCTCTTTGTCCTAGGATTACCTCTGCCTCCTAATCACCCAGTACTCCCTCCAATCATGTGTGTACCCAATAAACAATGGCTATCTCAGAGAGTCTTTGTCTTTGCCCACTCTGAGGCACTGACCTCCCAGCCCCCCATAAACTTCCAAATTTTGTAAGTCTTTTTTGTCTTTTTCATTAGCCAAACAATGCTGAGAATATAGCTCAGTGCTTGTCTAAGTGCGTGAAGCCCTGGCTTCCAACCCCATTCCCGAAGAGAAAAGAAAGTCAAATGAAATTTTAAGACATGAAGAGGAGCTGGTGGTGTTACACGCTTGTAATCCCAGCACTGAGGAGGCTGAGAGGCAGGAGAATCATTGTGAGTTCAAGGTGAGCCTGAACTATGAAGTGAGACTTTGTCTCAAAAATACCCAAAATAAAAATAAAGTACAAAATGAAGTTTATTGTATTTACTCTTATCATTACTCTTTCCCTTTTTATTCCATACTAATGTTTTGTAATCTCTCTCTTTCTCTCTCTCACTCTCTCTCTGTCTCTCTCTCTCTCTCTCTCTGTAGTGAGATCACTTTGACCTATATACTCAACTCCTTTTTATTTTTATTTTTATTTTCAGACAATCTCACCAAGCCACTAATTGTCCAATCTGGACTTGAACTTGTGGTGCTTCTGACTCAGCTCCCTGAGTGCTGGTATTACAACCATGTGCTGCCATGCTTGAACTGAGATTTTTTGTTTTTTAATCTTTCCTGTTATTTTTCAAGAATTTCCTTTAGCTATTCTTTTAGAGTAGGTTTGCCAGTGACAATTAATTTTCCTTTATCTGAGAACCTCTTGACAGTTCTTTCCTCCCTGAAGAGTATTTTATCTGGATAGAGAATTCTGAAATAATTGTTCTTTTTGCACTTGAAAAGTGTTGTGTTCCTTTCTTATGGCCCACATGATTTCTGATGAGAAATCCATTGTTGTTTGAACTGTCTCCCTATTGGTAATGTGTCATATCCCTTTGGTTGATTTTAACACTTTTTCTTTGTCTTTGGTTTTCAAAAGTTTATCATATGACAGCACAGATTTCTTAGAGTTTACTTTGAGATCTCCTTCAGCTTTTTGAATCTCTAGGTTTATATTTTTTTGGCCAAAATTGGAAAAATTGAACTGGGTTCAGTAGCACATGCTTGTAATCCCAGCTACTTGGCAGGCTGAAGTGGGAGAACAGGAAGTTTAAGGTCAGCCTGGACAATTTAGAAAGATCTTGTCTCAAGATAAAATAAAAAAATTTAAAAGGGCTGGATGTAGCTCAGCACTCCCTGGGTTGAATCCCCAGTACCGAAGAAAAAGAAAAAAAAAGCAAAACTTGCAAAACCTTTTCAAGTCCTGCAATCCTTCTCTCTGGACTCCAACATTAATCTTTCTGTTTTTTACTTTTTCTTTTTAAGTGTTGGGGCTCAAAGCATTGCACCCTAGATCGTTAGGTCTTTTATTACAGTTCCAGATGTTCCAGAAGCTGTGATCTTCTTGCCTCAGGCCCAGGGTTATAGCCATGCACTGACCTGGCCCTTTGCTTGTTTGTTAAGTTAGGACATTTGGTTTCTTGTTGTTGAATTGCAAAAGTTTTTATATATTTTAAATACTAATCTCTTATCAGAGATATGATGCACAAATAACTTTTCCCATTCTGTGTGGCTGTCTTTCATCTGCTCCCACTATGGTGCTGGTGACCAAACCCAGCTGTCATTCTCCTGCTAGTGGCCACTGATGCACAGGAAGTCCCATTTATCCAGTTTTTTCCTTTTGTCACTTGTGCTTTTGTTATGATAGTTAAGAATCCACTGCCAAATCAAAGTTCATGCAAGAATTATCTGTTTCCTTATATATAGATTGAGATAGATACACATATAGATATAGATATAGATATAGATATACAAATGGCCTTGAACTCATGACAATCCTCCTTCAGCCTCCCAAGTACTGGGATTACAGGCATATACCACCATGCTCGGCAATCACTTTTTTTTTTTAGGTTTTTTGAGACAGGGTCTCGCCTTGTAGTTCAGGCTGGCCATGAGCTCAGCCTCCAACTTACATTACAGCAATCCTCCTGCCTCTGCCTCCCAAGTGCTGGGATTACAGGTGAGAGCCACCACTCCTGGCACTGTGGTATGTGGTACTGACGGCTGGTGGGCATTTGAGTCACCATGCCCAGGATTGTGGTATATGGTTGCAGGAGATCAAACCCAGGACCTTGTGCTTGCAAGGCAGACGCTGGAACCACTGAGCTAAATCCCCAGCCCCCAGCAATTTTATAATATATTTTTTTTCTTCTTCTTTCTTTTTAGTTTAGGCTGGCCCTGAGCTCACTATGTGGCCCAGGCTAGCCGCAAACTCCCAGCAATTCTCCTGCCTCTGCCTTTTGAGTGCTGGAATTACAGTCATGAGCCACCACGCCCAGCTTTCTATGATCAATTTCAGTGAATTCTGTAGGGTGAGGTACGGGGCTGCAAGTAAATTCTTTTGTATGTGGGTATCCAGTTGTTTCCGCAGCATTTGTTGAAAATACTATTCTTTCCTATTGAATTAACCTGTCAGTCTTCAAACTCTACTCCCTCTAAGGGCTGGGGCTGAGGCTCATAAGGGGCCCACTTGCCTAGCATGCCTGATGCCCTACCTTGTATCTCCAAAACTGCAAAAAAAAAAAAAAAAAAAAAAAAAAAAAAAAAAAAAAAAAAAAAAAGAAGAAAAACTCAGGGACTATAAATGTAAATATTCTTCCATTGGTTTTTATGTCTTTCTTTGTTCCTGTACCACACTCTCATCTGCTATAGTGGAATTGTAATAAATATTGAAGTCAAGAAATTGGGGCTGCTGGGTAGCTCAGTGGTCGAGCACCTGCCTAGCAAGCACAAGGCACTGGGTTAACCCCCAGCACTTAAAAAAAAAGGAGGCATGTGAGTCTTTCAGTTTTCTACTTTTTAAAGATTGTTTTCAGCTCAGCATAGTGGTGAGTCTATAATCTTAGCTACTCAGGAGGCTGAAACAAGAGGATTGCAAGTTCAGTGCCAGCCTGGGAAACTTAATGAGTTAGCAAAATTAAAAAGAAAATTTGTAAACAGGAGTGATGTTTACTTCCCAGTACCTCCAACAGCAAAAGGAAAGAAAACACCACTTAAAGTAAATAAAATTTTTAAAAATGAAATGAACTTCTTAATTAGTTGGAAAGATGAAACATACTATTAATATTAATGTCTATTTTTTTTTGAGATAGGATCTCACTTTGTAGTTCAGGTTAGCCCCAAACTCACTACTTAGCCCAGGCCAGCCTGAAACTCATAGCAAACCTCCTGCCTCTGCCTCCCAAGTGCTGGGATTATAGGCGCGAGCCACCATGCTTGACACTGTAATACATAGTTACCTGGTATCAAACTCAGGACCTTGCATTTGCCAGGCAGAAGCCGGATCCACTAAGCTAAATCCCCAACCCAATGTCTAATTTTTTTTTTAACAGTGGTGAAGTTTCACATTTTTGGTATATTTTGTTGTCAGCAAAAGATTTCATTGTTCAGGCAGGCCTTGAACTTACTATATAGCCCAGGCTGGGCTTGAATCTATGGCGATCCTTCTGCCTCAGCCTCCCAAGTGCTGGGACTGTAAACATGTGCCATCACTCAGGCCTCACATTTATTAAAGACGGGGAAATAACTGAAGAGTAGAGAAAAATAGGCTCTGCAGAGCAAGTTTCAACTGAGAGGAAAAGGAAGAAAAAATAAAAATACACCCTAGAGGGTGAAAAGGCACAATAGCCTAATTAATCTTTTTTAAACAGGCTTTTCTGAAGAAGGACTAGATGCCCACTCCGGTGAGCAGCACCAAGCAGGCCAGTCTCCACAAGTCCAGTTTGGCTGAGAGTTGAAGAGGCCACTGGGGAGAGCTGGAGCGCACGTGACACAGGACTAGGCCTTTAAGAGGGGTTTGAGCGTAGTCGTAGACTCGGAAGAGGCAGGTTGTTCGGACCTTTGGCTGGAACGCTGGGGAAAGAAGCAAAAGTGTTAGCCACAAAGCCTGGAAAACAGAAGGACCATCAGAGAAAGGGGCCACAGACCAGGGGAGAGGACCGTGAGTGTTGGGCAGCACGGTCTGTGGCCAACAGGACTCCTCCGTGGAGCGAGCCCGACAGGCTTGGCTTACAGGCCGCAGTGGTTCTGTTAGAGTTTATCTCCTACAGCACTGACAGGTGTACAACCTCAAGAGGTGTGGCCGATTGGGAGGAAATTGGGTTTCGGGCTCTCAGCATTAGAAAGCACTAAGGCTCCTCCCCTGGGAGCAGGCTAGGTCTGTGACCTTGACAGAGAGTTGTTACGAAGCTGCTCGGTCCTGGCCACACATGACAGATTGCATTCTCATTGCAAGAGGCCAGCTACCACATGTGACACAGGACTAGGCCTTTGCCGGTGTGGCTGCCTGAGCTTGCACCTGTCAGACTGCAAGCCCGAAGAAGTCTGTTTGCCTCTGCGGGTTTTGTTACAGCGATACAAGATGGCTGGAGACGACGGCACATCAAGGGTACTTGAGGCCTTGTATGCCAACATCAAGCAGTTGCACTGCCTCTAGGGAACTGAGAGTAAAACTCAGTTTCTTTTGTATTTTCTCCTTGGATTGGCAATTCTAAGTAATATTAGTGATAAAATACTCCTTCCAAATTGTCAGTCTAGGGCAACACTAGCAATAAAATGCATGTACATATGTTATTTTAAATTTCCCAGTAGCCACATTTAAAAAAAATAGGCAAAGTTAATTTTCATAATATATTTTATTTAACCCAATATACCAAAAATATCATTTGAAGATGCAATCAAAATAAATAATATCAGTGAAATATGTTACAGGCTATTTCCATGTGAGGTGTTGAAAATGTGGTACGTGTTTTCCACTTCCATCACATCTCAATCAACTTAGCTGCGCGTCTAGCGCTCAGTACCCATGTGTCTCCAGGCCACTGCAGCGTGCAGTATGTACTTAAGATCCCAACAGAAGCTGTGGTTACAATTGCCTTATAGTAATATGTTAAGAGCTTCAATTTAGCACGGTGTTATTACTTATCCTTTAATGAACATTCTAGCCTACATGAAAGGCAGTTTAGAGGATTCCTCGTCATTCCATCATTCCTTCACCCCTCTCAAATGTGAGACTTCAGGCCTATGATTGGATAGTTTGCAGATTCAGTTTGTAATAGCTCATAATTTTTAGAGTTGGTTTGGGCACATATTTTGGGGTCTCTAATTGCTGTGGTACTGCACATTCCTGAGATTAAATAGTAGGTTAAATTGAGCAATGATAGGCACTGATTGCAAATCAGAGGAAACAAAACTCAAGATGGTTCAGTTCTAGCTTTCTATGTTATGCCTTTGAGTTTGTATTTGTTTTTAAATTTTTAAACAGTGGGGTGAAGTACAGATAGTGATTACATTTTATTTCTTTTTTTTTTTTTTTTTTGAGATAGGGTCTCGCTTTGCAGTTCAGGCTGGCCCTGAGCTCAGCCTCAAACTCACACCACAGCAATCCTCCTGCCTCTGCCTCCCGAGGGCTGGGATTACAGGCTGGGGTTACAGGACCAGTACTGTACGTGGTTACCCTTGATCAAACCCTGGGCCCTTGCACTTGGAAGACAGGCGCCAGAACCACTGAGCTAACTCCCCGGCCCCTATTTTTATTTTTTGCTCTGCATTGGGGATTGAGCCTAGAACCTTCACACTGAACTGTATCCCCAGGCACCCCTTTAACCAATTTTTACAATTTTTAGACAGAATCTCACTAAATTGCGCAGCCTGGGCTCAAAGTTGCAATCCTGTTGCTTCAGCCTCTCAGATTGCTGACTACACAGGGGTGTGTCACCAAACCCGGTGTGATATTTAATAGTCTTGTGGTACATGAAAATATATGAAATGTTTTAGTGTATTTGACTAATACTGTTGTCTTAGTCCATTTGGGCTGCTGTAAGAAAATGCCATAGACTGAGTGGCTCATGAGCAACTGGATTTATTTCTTACACTTCTGGAGACTGGGAACCCAAGACTCCAGCGGCCAGCTGAGTCCGTGTCTGATGAGGGCCTGTTTCCTGATTCATAAATTCACCTTCCTGCTGTGTCCTCACATGGTGGGAGGGACAAAGAGGCTCCACAAATCTCTTTTGGAATGGCAGTAATCCCATTTGGGGAGGTGGGAGAGAGTGTTGCTGTGTAGTTCAGCCTCTCTTTGAACTCACGATGTAGCGCAGGCTGGCCTCAAACTCACAGCAATGCTCCTGCCTCGGTGCTGGGATTCCAGGGTTGTGCCACTGTGGCTGGCACTAATCCTGTTATGAAAGGCTCCACATTCATGGCCTAATCACCTCCCAAAGCCCCACCTCCTCATGCCATCACCTTGGGGGTTAGGACTTCAACATGAATTGGGGCGGGGGACCCACAAACATTTAGACCTTAGCGATTACTACAGTCAAAATGTACTCTTTAAGCAGCAATCAGTACCACATACCACAGTGCCGGGCGTGGTGGCTCATGCCTGTAATCCCAACACTCGGGAGGCAGAGGCAGGAGGATTGCTGTGATGTGAGTTCGAGGCTGAGCTTGGGGCCAGCCTGAACCACAAAGTGAGACCCTGTCTCAAAAAAAAAAAAAAAAAAAAACAACTCTTTAATTGTTCATTTTAACACTAAATAAGGAATCAAGAAAATAATGAGTACTGTATTTTTTAATAAAAATAAATAGGCGAATATGATCTACTCTGAATGTCAGATTAAGTAGATAAATTACCGGGTTAACCAAAGGACTTTAATTACCTAATTATTTATCGATTTATTTTTTTAGACCCAGAGATTGAGTGCAGGGAACACTGAGCTGAGCTTTTATTTTGAGGCATGTGCCACCAACGCCTGGGAGAGAACATTTCTTTACATATTCCTCCTTTCCACCCTCTATACATACCCTTTAAAAAGTGTTACAAACAACACTGTGTTCTCCATCTAAACAGCTTAAAGTAGTTCAAATCATGGATCATATCCAAGTCGGCACAGAGAAGTTGTTGCTGCTTCCTAAAGCATAACGCCCACAGCCTGAGAGCGCCTCGCTCCTGGTGGACTCATCCTGTCCTGCCCGCTGAGGTTCACACAGGCAGGAGGCCGAATCCGAGTGTGGGATGCACCTCGGCCCCCTACAGAAGGACGATCTCAGTGCAAACGGGCCAAGACAACGAGTGGCCTGAAAGGCGGAAAATTAGAAATAAATGAAGCCAGTTGCAGTGTCTGTGACTTACTTGAAGGACAAATATCATTTGGTGCACCGGAATTTTGACGTTAGACGTTCAATCCAAGTTTGGATATTATATAGGGTGAATCTTGGAGCCTAACACCAAAGAGGATGCAATGAAACCTCGCGACTGTATGGTTAACTGGTGTGCAGAGCATCTCTCTTATTCTGCATCTGTAGGAACATGGGGAAGATTCAGCTCTGTGCCTGGCTGAACAAGTCTATTCCCTCTGGAGCATCCAGAGCAAGGAGCATCCAGAGCAAGGCGCATCGGCTTCCCCAGGGCTTGTCTTCTATTTCTGAACTGTTTCTCTGCTCTCCAGAAACAATAGAGCCTGCATTTTTATCTGTGTCTGCCTCTAACCCTACTATCTGCCTTTTGAAAATTTAATTTCCCTGTGCCACCATTTATTATGGTATTATGCATCTATCTAGAGTGGTATTTGTTACAATATCTTATAGATCTTAATATAGACTTTCTTCCTCGGAATTGTGGAAATCATACAAAGCGTCAGAATGTAGGTACTCAAACCACACCAGAAATCTTAATTTCTTATTCCCAAACAGTTAGAAGTCCAAACTATTTCAGATGACAGTTTGGTATCTGAAATGATTCATCCACACATTCTGTACACATAGCTATATATAAGAAACACGATCTTGAAATAAACCAGTTACCAATAGGTGCAACCTCTGAATCCATGAAGAATGCATGGTAGAATGACTCCCTCTCCGGCTCTGTCATCTTGTGATCTTTCAGATGCCATTCCCCTCATCCAGAAAAAAATTGTTCACTTGCAAAAAAACCCCTTGGGCTTAACATGACATTTACAATGTATAGAGTGTGTATTTTGTGTTTATTTCTCATGCACTTCCTCTGGTGAAAAACTAATATGCAATCTACAACATCCAAATAAGTGATTTGACATATTTTATACAACACATGTTCAAGTAATTAATTTTCTCATGGAAATGTCATACCATTTAACTCATAGTTATGAGCCAAATATTTGTGCAGTAGTTTGTAATGAATATATGCATAATCACAGATTGCCCTATTTTCTTTGTACTCAAATATAATTTAAAGGGACAGAATTAGGCTGAAGCAGACTTTACATTATTTAATGTTTGATGCATAGTAGGCTGCCCATAACTGCTTGTTGGATGAATAAATGAATTACTGACCAATTTGGGAGATTTTAGTAAGCCTATGACTTTAAGTTCTTGGTTAGCCTTATTATTATACTATTAACAGTATTAACTATATGATACGTTTTGAGGGCATGTGGTTGCTAAGAATGCAGCAGAAATAGTTATGTATGTATGTAAGTAAAAGATGATGCAAAATCTGATTTATACCCTTCAGGTAGGGAACACCTCTGTCAGTCAGGTTATTTCTAGCGGTTGTAATAGAAATAAGCCAACTAACCAGCTCAGAAGTATGAAAATCCATCTCCAAAGGCAAAGCAAGCTCCAGCCACTGTGTAGGCAAATTGTGTCCATTCCAATACCCCCTTTCTTGAAAGAGAAATTGAACTTATCAATCACGGAGATGTCATTCTGTACCTACACAAAAAATGAAGATTGATGGTTTCCTAAAGAGGCATTCATCGGTGAATTAAGGAAATGAGGACAGAACCCATGTCTTTTCTAAATATTTATTCCCCCCTCATACAAGGTCTCACTATGTAGTTCAGGCTGGCCCTGAACTCACTACATAGCCCAGTCTGGCCTTGAACTTGTGATCCTCCTGGCTCAGCCTTGAAAGTGCTGGGATTACAGGTGTGCACCAACACACCTAGCTCTTCTATTGGTTTTATATCCTCTTCACTTAACCTTCATCTGGAAAAAAAAATAAGAGAGGAAACCTCTGCCATTACCATCAATACTTACTGTAAACAATGTAGGTTTAGCAATTGTTTCCATAAGGGTCTCATCTCTTCCATAGTTTACACTTTTTTTTTTTTTTTTTGAGACAGGGTCTCGCTTTGTAGTTCAGGCTGGCCCTAAGCTCAGCCTCCAACTCACATCACAGCAATCCTCCTGCCTCTGCCTCCTGAGTGCTGGGATTACAGGTGTGAGCCACCACGCCCGGCACTGGGGTATGTGGTGCTGGTTGCTGCTGGGCGTGAGTCTCCACGCCCAGTATTGTATGTGGTTAACCAGTGATCGAACCCAGGTCCTTGTGCTTGCAAGACAGGCACCGGAACCACTGAGCTAAATCCCTGCCTTAGTTTATACTTCTGAAATTACTTAGATGAGAGACTTGGATAGAAAGTGCACTACAGCCTGAATATAGTGTTTGACCATAGCTTGTTTAAGAAGCAGAGCATGGTGGTGGGACAGCCCCGTTTGCAGGGCTCAGACCATGTGAATAAAGGCACAGAAACCAAATGAAAAGTTGGAACCAAACACAAAACCTTTGGGAAGACAATCAGGCAGGCTACTAACTCTATTCACTTTCAGTGCAACCAAATATAAGTGTTGTTTGTTTTCAGTACAAGATTTTTCTTTCTTTTTTTGGTGGTACTGGGGATCAAATTCAGGTCCTTATGCTTGTCAAACAGGTACAGCACTACTGAGCTACATCCCCAGCCTTCAGTACAAGATTTTAAGTGACAATAAAAGACAAATACAGCCAAGTGTGGTGGCACATCCCTGTAATCCCAGCACTCGCACTTGGGGGCTGAGGCAGGAGGAACAGTGTGAGTTTGAGGCCTGCCCAACATGCAAAGTTAGTTCAGGGCCAGCTTGAACTACAAAGTGAGAGTCTGTTTCAGAAAACAAAAAGGGAAATGACAAGAAGAGACAAATACACACCTAGGTACTGTGGCATGTGCCTATAATCCCAGTACTGGAGAGGCTGAGGCAGGAGGACCACCAGGAATTCAAGGGCAAATTGAGGTACAAAGGAGTTCAAAGCCAGATAGATGACAAAATGAGATCCTTAGCTCGAACAAAAACCAAAACAAAATAATCTTTGATATAAGAGACAAACAGAGCTTCAGGAGGGCTGACCTCTTCTCATAGCACATAGAAAGGGAGAGAGAGAGACAGACACAGAGACAGAGGTAGAGAGATAGACACACAGAGAGAAAGAGAGCTTGTGGTTTTCTGGAACTTCATGTAAGGGCAATTACACTGTAAATATACACTTCTATTGTCTTTGGAACTGAGGATGGAACCCAAAGCCTTCATACTAAGCTATTTCCTCAGCCTCCCACCTCTTTTCTTCAGATAGGGTCTTGCTAAGTCACTAAATTGCCTTGGTTTAGCTTTAATTTGTGATCCTCTTGCCCTGTGTCCTTAGAGTGTTGGGGTTACACACATGCATGCATCACCATACTCACATTTTATTTTTAAAACATGGTCTCACTGAATTGCACGCAGTAGCTTTGAGCTCACAATCCCGTCTCTGCCTGCTGAGTGTGAGATTTACAGGTATGTGCCACCATGCCTGGTGAATTATTGTCTTTTTCAAGGTCTCACTTTTAGAACTAAACATGGAAGAAAGTAGAATCTTTTATATGTAGAAGAGAAATGGTATTGTTATTTTATTTGTGTATTAACTTCTCTATCTTTTTCCACACGTGCACTCTATAAAATCTTTCCTATGAAAAATATAGGCCTTCCTTTTTTGTTATTGAGTAGGACATAATTTGAAATTTTATTAATTTTGTAGAAGTTTCCTATAAAAAGGGTCCATTCTTATACAAAATTTTGGGGCTGGTCTTTTCCACATTTAAGCAGTTCTCCAAGTTATTTAGGCTTCCACAAAATGATCTCTACTTTGAAACTTTTTGTTCATTTAAATTTTTTAATTCTTTGAAAAAATGATTTGAGGAGCACATATTAATTGTGTGCATTAATAGGGCTCAGCATGATATTTCCATCAGGAGCACAGCAAGTACTGATAAATCCAACCTCCCTTCTTCCACTCTCACCCCACACAGCCCAATCTCTAGTAACCACCATTATACTGAGAAATGATTTGGAACAGTCATGTCATAAGCCACACTTTGTAAGTACTCTAATTAATTGAATTGTCTCCTTTTTTCAATCTTTAAAAGATTTCTTTCAAGATGGAGATATGCTTTATGGGCTGTAAAATTCACGAATCTGAAGTATACAGTTGTAAGAATTCTGACAAATGCAAACACCCTCTAACCAGGATGAAGACTGTGCCTACCTGCCTCCAAAGTGTGGTCTATACTTCCTTCCATTCAGGACTCTACCTCCTTGTGGCAAGGTTCAGATTTCTATTCTATTGGTTTGGACTATTCTTGAACTTCATATAACAGCAACTGACCCTTTTATGTCTGGCTCCTTTTCTGCTCAACAATTATTTTGAGATTCACTCATGATGTTGTGATGGTCAGAACTTCATGCTTTCTCATTGTTAGTCCATTATACGCACATAATGCAATTTGTCTACTCAAGGGTTGATAGACACTTGAGTTATTTCCAACTGAGATCGATTATTAATACGACTTCTTTAA
Organism: Petromus typicus; assembly: GCA_004026965.1. NCBI lineage: Eukaryota > Metazoa > Chordata > Mammalia > Rodentia > Petromuridae > Petromus > Petromus typicus. The sequence goes on from PVIR01000589.1 coordinate 34,153, forward strand.
ACATTTTTTTCTTCAAATCAGTTGTCTACTAAGTGAGAAATAGTAAAATTGACAGATGGGTTGGTGATTCTTTTTTTTTTTAGTTTTTTTGAGACATTGTCTCCCTTTGTAGTTCAGACTGACCCTGAACTCTCACTGTGTAGCCCAGGCCAGCCTTGAACTCACAGCAGTCCTCCTGCCTCTGCCTCCTGAGTGCTAGCACTACAAACATGAGCCACCAAGCTTGGCATTGTGGTATGGGGTACCCGGGACTGAACTCCGGATCTTGAGTTTACCAGGCAGACACCGGAACCACTGAGCTAAATCCCCAGCCTGGTGATTCTTTTCTTTTTCCTTTTCTTTTTCTGTTGTTTCTTCTCCCTTCTCTCTCCCCTCATCCCCGTCCCCTCTCCCCTCCTCTTCCTCCTCTTTCTTCCTCTTCTCTGTCTTCAATGCTTGGGAAACCCAGGGCCTCATGCATACAAGACAAGTACTCTATCACAGAACCACTCTCTGTGTTCTCTTTTCAGTGACCAAGGGTGTAGCCCGACCAGAGAGTACTTGTCCAGCACCAAAGCCCTGGGTCCAGGCATCCCACTCCCCACCCCCACCCCCACCCCCTAAAAGAGAAAGAAAGTACAGAAAAGAGAGGAATGCAATTTCGGGCAAAAGAGGAGGAGATGAAAAATTAGACCAATAGGCTTTAGATAGATTGTTAGGAAAAAGGCAAAGAAGAAGCAAAGGTACAAGCTCAAACAAGACAAACCCAGGAGGCACTGCTTCCATGCTAGAGACCAGACAGGCTGTGGGGCTTTTTTAGGGTCTCGGGGAGGGGGAGTTCAGTGAGGGAGGGCTGTGGCTTCCTGCTGAGAACAAGGCTTGGGACAGCCATAATGGTGCCCAAGGACGAGGCCTGGGAAAACGCAGGGAGTAGCAGTCCTGGGGCTGATAGTGTTGAATCTCTAGGTGCAGCTGTGCTGGGAGGAGCCGGTTTGGAGGGCTCTCTGATCAGGGTGATGGCGACCAGAGTCCTTCGGAGATAATCAGAAGGGAAAATTAATTCAAAAGGAAAAGTATTCAAGTTGCACAAGGATAAAAAGCAGCAATAGACAAGTTAACAAGAAAAGGAGGAAGGAAAACCTTCTAAAAATTGACTAAGCAAAAAGATTTAAAACCATGTAATCTCTATGTTTAATCACGTTCTTCGCAGACTCTTGGAATGAAGACAGACTTTGGAGTCCTCCACTTCGACCTCAGCCCCTTGAATGTCGCTGGACGCTCGCATTATCGTTTCCATGGGCTACATTCGCTTGACCCAGGGCCGAAGAGTTGTTCAGGGCCTTTGATCAGGGCACCATACTCAAGGTGGTCTGGAAGGAAAGCCAGGAGGCTTTTTAATTTAAAAATAAGTGTTCCTTTCTCTCCCAGGCTTCCTTAATTGAGGCAGAAGCTGAATCTAGGACACAACTTGGTGGGAGATTGGCTGTGACGGTCACGTGGAGCTGGCTTCCGCGTGAGAGGAGCTTGTGTGCAATGGAAAGGTAGCAGGGTTGTGTGCATGTGTGCACACACGTGTGTACAATCACAGCAAGGTCTTCTCAACACCAACACCCAAAATTTCCAGAGGACCATGAAGGAGAGAAATAACAGAATCTATATTAATTATGTTTCCATTGATATTTTTTCATTACTGGGGATCAAACACAAGGGCAGTTTGCTACATTCTGGCCCCTTTTAATTTTTACACTTTTGAGACAGAGTCCCACTAAATTACTCATGTGCAAGCTTGAGATTTAGCTCAGTGATTTTTGGCACCTGTCGGGCAAGTGCAAAGTCCCAAGTTCAATCCCTGTACCCAAAAAAAAAAAAAAAAAAAAGGATATGTAGGACTTGAACTTTCAATAATCTTGCTTTAGCTTCTCTCAGTGTTGAAATCACATGCATGCATCAGCACACCTGGCTTTGATTTTGTAGAACTTTGTTTGTCTTCCAACAGGGTCTTGCTGTGTAGTTCAGGTTGGCCTTCCCCAGGGCTGGGATTACAGTTAGAAGCCATCGTGCCTGGCGTTTTTTGTATGAGTTTTGCCTGAGAATTTATAAGAAAGGTAACAAGATCCAAGGTGATTGGGACTGGTTTTTTTTGTTTTTGTTTTTGTTTTTTGAGATAGGGTCTCACTTTGTAGTTCAGGCTGGCCCTGAGCTCAGCCTCAAACTCACATCACAGCAATCCTCCTGCCTCTGCCTCCTGCGTGCTGGGATTACAGGTGTGAGCCACCACGCCTGGCACTGTGGTATGTGGTACTGGTTGCTGCTGGGGTGAGTCTCCACACCAAGTGTGGTACGTGGTTACTGGAGGATCGAACCCGGGTCCTTGCATTTGCAAGACAGACGCTGGAACCACTGAGCTAACTCCCCGGCCCTGTTTTTTGATTTTTTGTTTTGTTTTGGGATTTTTTTTTCTTAATGTGAGCACGCATGCATGTGTGTGTATGTGTGTGCGTGTGTATGTGTGTGTGTGTGTGCTGCTAAGCATGTGCTCTACCATTGAGCTACATTGAGCTACATATCTGAAGCTTGGCTGTTTTTGTCTTAAAGAGATTCTAGGCCTGAGACTTTTTGCTTTGTTTTGTTTTTTTTATTTTTATTTTTATTTTTTTTTTTTTTTTAGGTTTTTTGAGACAGGGTCTTGCTTTTTGCGGTTCAGGCTGGCCCCGAGCTCAGCCTCAAACTCACATCACAATCCTCCTGCCTCTGCCTCCCGAGTGCTGGGATTACAGGCGTGAGCCACCATGCCCGGCACTGTGGTATGTGGTACTGGTTGCTGCTGGGTGTGGGTCTCCACACCCAGCATTGTTATGTGGTTACCGGGTAATCGAACCTGGGCCCTTGCGCTTGCAAGACAGGCGCCGGAACCACTGAGCTAACTCCCCGGCCCCTGTTTTGTTTTTTTGAAACAGGGTTTCACTTCGTGGTTCAGGCTTATCCTGAGCTCACTATGTAGCCCAGAGTAGCCTCGAACTCACAGCAATCCTCTTGCGTCTGCCTCCTGAGTGATGGGATTACAGGTGAGAGCCAGTAGGGCCAGCAAAGCCTGAGACTTTAAGACAATCATTTCCCCATCATTCTGGGGTTGATGACCTTGAACTCAAGAGCTTCCTGATTCAGCCTCTGAGTAGCTGGGGTTACAAGTGTGTGTCCCTACCTGCAGCTAAACTTCCTTTATTTGTTTTGTGGTGCTGAGGATGGAGCCCAGGGCCATGCATTGTTCTATCTTTGAGCTACATCCACAGCCCTAATGCTGGTGCCACTTTAATATGGAATATTCTTCTCATTCTCTCTCTGTCTCTTTCGGGTCTCAGTATGTAGTCCAGGTTGGCCTTGAGCTCACAGCAATTCTCCTGACTTGGCCTCCCAAATGCTGAGATCACAGGTGTACACTACCACACTGGGCTTCATTTTCTCTTGAAGTAGGAGAAGAGACGTAAAAGTAATGATAACAAATTGGAGAAAAGGTGGGGCAACCTGAGGGTATAAGGGAAAATATTACTGATGGAGTTTTATGGGGCTTAATGGCATTCTAAACTGCTCCCTTACAGTCTCCAGTGAATTTGATGGTTAAAATTGTGAAGGAAAGAAGAGAATGGAGTCAGGTGTGGTGGCAAACAACCATAATCCCAGCACTGTGGAAGGCTGAGGTAGGGTGATTGCAAATTGGAGCCCAGCCTGGATATTTTAGCTCTTATCAGTGAGCTACATCTGCTTATATGTATTTAGCATGTGGGAGACCCTGGCTTCAATCCACAGAATGGAAAGACAAAAAAACTGCATAATCCCAAGGACCATAACCACAGGAAAGACAGTGCAATTTTCTGATTGAAAAAGAGGAACAATTTATTGATGTGACAACTACTGCAATACAAAAAAAAAATAATAATAATACATTGACGCAGTTGGAAAAGTAAAAATGCTATGCAAATTCAAAGCATCATTATTATTCATCCCCCAGGGGGATGACGGTGACTGTACCCTTAGAACAGCTGGAGCTGGAGCAGTAACAGAGGTACCTAGAGGATTGGCAGTGCCTACGGATTTCAAAATACAAGTCCCACTTCCCCTGAGACCAGGTGACATTATGCTGCAGGCTGGGATCCCCTGGGGACAGGACTGTTTCGTTGGCTTCCTCAAATTCCCAGTAGGTTATCTCGTGGATTAAACGGGCTTTGCTGCTCCCACAATGCAAACGGCTGCTTTGCTTCTGTGGAAAACTCTTGGGTGGTGTGTATGGCTATGAGCCATCTGCTCTGCTCCGTGGTTCGGTGCTAAGTCGGGGCACACATGAAGCCATGGAGAAAGGCGGTAGATTTTCATTTAGGAGTTGTTAGGGCAGTGGCCTGCAAGAAGCAGGCTGGAGTGAGGGGCAGTTCCACGCCTGCTGTGAGAAGTTGGAGCTGTGTGTGAGTGTGAAAGGGAATTCTGTTGGGAAACTATTTTCACATAGAAAGTAGCATTTTCTCTTCATTGCATAGCTGAAGGCTGGGAGTTGAGGGCTTTGTAGGAACAATCTTATCCCTTTTTAATCTTCTCCTGGGCACCAGACCCTTCATACCTGTCATCTTATTTAATACTACATCACTGGGAGGTAGAGCTTTACAAATGAATACACTCAGCTACATGTGGTGTCACACGTCCATGATCTCAGCACTCAGGAGGCTGATGCAGGAGACTCGTAGTGAGTCCAAGGCCCCAGCCTGGTTTAATAGTGAGTACAAAGTCAGCCTGAACTACATAACCAGACCCTGTCTCAAAAATAAAATAAAATAAAATAGAGTAAACTGAGACTTGGAGATAGTATAGAACCTACCAGGATCACAGAATTTGTATACAGATTTAGAGATCTGCTGCAGCCACATCTCACTGTGCAGGGCTTTTCTTGTACCCCCTCACACTGGAAGCTGGAAGTGGGATACTGAGGATATTGGTGGCTTTCCTTTCCATACAATGCACCCCTCCTTGTGAATATTTTCACTTAGATTCTTTGAGATGCAATTCTTTTTTTTTCTTGTGGCACCAGGGACTGAACTCACAACCTTGCATTTGCAAGGTGGGGTGGCGATGCCACTGAGCTAAATCTCCAGCACTTTTTGGGACCAAAATTTGGAAACAGTTTATGTGGGAGGGAGCATGGTAAGGAAGTGGGGAAGTGAAGAAGTGAGGAAAGGAAGGCAGTCAAGAAATGGTACTTTGAGGGGCTGAGGATCTGAGATTTAGCTCAGTGGTGCCCTGCTTGCCCGGTGAGGCAAGAGGTGTACAGATGCGTGTGCCCAGGGTGAGGGCACTGAGGCTTAACTAGCACTGATCCCCATCTCTGCTCACCCACCCCCACGTGAGAGCACAGGATTCCAGGCCCCATCTTGCCAGAGGCCAGACCACCGTGTCACGCAGTGGGAACAATGATGTTATTATTTCTGTCTATAGAGAGTTTGGATCTTAAGTGTCCATGTGTTGGCAGTTTGGCCCCCAGTCAGGTGTTATGGGAAGGTGGTAGAAACTGAAGAGGTGGAGCCTAATCTGGGGTTGGTGATCCCAGCATTTGGGGGGCTGAGACAGAAGAACTAGGTTTGAGACCAGCCTGGGCTAAATAGTGGTGTTGAGGCACTAGTGGGGAGTCTTTGTGTTGTTAAGGGGCTGCCTTTGGCTTCCTGGCCATAAGGAGAGTAATTTTGCTCCGCTATACACTTCGGCCATGAGAAGGTACTTCAACTACAGGCCCAGAGCAATCAAGTCAGTTGATCGTGGATTGAAATGTGTAAAAACTGTGAGCCAAAATAAACCTTTCCTCCTTAGAAGTTGATTATTTCAGGCATCTGTTACAGTGTGAAAAGCTGATTAACACGGGAGATACAAAAACAAAATATCTGTAAGTCAATCCCAGGGACAGGGCTATGAAAGAGAGCACATTTTTCTTCCAGATGCCACGTTACCCCTCATCCAGGACGGTGTGTAACACTCTTCAAAGGCTCTCCCAGGTCTCCTAGCAATTAGCATGTGCCATTAAAATCTTATCTACAATTATGCTCTCCAATCTAAATTCCAGTTTCAAGTTTTTACCATCTTTCCATCCGTGAGCACACAAGTAATTCAGAGGCCCGTAAAATAGACAGTTCCCTAGGAGATGCGACATCCCAAATCACACTGAATGTTTTATGGAGAGGTAAAACTTTAAAATGAATCCTTAAAGGGGGTGCTTTCCACTGAAGCTTAAACATGCACGTTGATGAGCTGTTACTGTTAGTTTAGTCAACACTTCTATTTTGGTAACAGAAATTGTGCCTTGAAAGAAGACAAAAAAGGAACAGGGTTCAATGATAGGAGGAGAGAGTCTGGCTGAGCTACCTTTGAGACACACATGAGGACACTTTAGAAGACGTGAAACTCTTTGTACAGACAGGCGTGTGCCAGCACTTGGGAAGCTGAGGCAGGAGGATCCCTTTAAATTTGAGACCAGTGTGAACTACATAGTGAGAACCTGTCTCAAAACAAAACAACAACAACAAAAAAATAGGCCATACTTATTGAGTTAAACCCTCTCTGGGAGTAAGTCAATTTGAAACTGGGCATCTTGATGATTTCTTTAAATTCTTCTGGGACACTGAAGAAAATTACACAGTAAGTCATTTCCTCAGGGAACAATGTCAACTTTTGGTCTGAAAACTATATAAAGTTCACATAAGCAGGAAGTTATGAGGCCCTACAGTATCTCTGATCCTTGAAAAATGATGTTTCTTTCTTTTGAGTGCTGGTAATACAGTGTTTCTCTTGAGTTCTGGTGTTACACAAATGTGACATCATGTCTAGCAAAAATGACAATTGTTTTTATACTATCATCTTGTGTTAAAATTTTATATAAGGCTAGGGATTTAGCTCACTGGCACAGTATCACTTGGCAAGAGCAAGGTCCTGAGTTTGATCCTCTGGGGGGAAAATACACACACACACACACACACACACACACACACACACACACACACACACACACACATATATGGCAGAAATCATACTCCATCTCACCACTAGTTATATTTACTGAACAAGATGTGGGCTGAGGATTTAGCCCAGGGGTTCGGGAGCCTGCCTTGCAAGCTGGGTTAGGGCCTGGATTAGATCCCCAGTAACCACATACAACAATACTGGGCGTGGAGACTCATACTCACGAGCAATCAGAATCACATACCACAGTGCCAGGCATGGTGGCTCATGCCTGTAATCTCAGTACTCAGGAGGCAGAGACAAGAGGATTGCTGAGTTTGAGGCTAAATTCAGGACCAGGCTGAACTACAAAGTGAGACCCTGTCTCAAAAAACTTAAAAAAAAAAAAAAGTGGCATATTTGTCAATGTTAATCATGATTAATTGACATCTTACTGGCTGTTTAGTATTCCCATTGGATAGATTCACATAATCTCTCCTTTTGATAGACATTGAGGTTAATTTTATTTTCCCCATGGTAAATAATATCTATCATAGCAGAGGATTTACTATGTGCCAGCCACTGGTTCTTTTGCAGTTTGTTTTTTGGTTCTTGGGATCAAATTTGGGCTCTTGTGTTTCCAAGGTAGGCACAGTATCACTTGTGCTAAAACCCTGGCCCATTCTATATATTATAACTGACTTAATCCTCATAGCAAAACTTATGATGTATTTAATTATCCTATTACTGATAGAAAGAAATGAGATAAGAGAGGTAAATAACTTGCTCAGGATTTTCCAGGTAGTAAGTAGCTCCAGCATCTATATTATTATCAAAAGCAGTGCCCTACTGGTGTATGATGGCACACACACGTAATCCCAGCACCCAGGAGGCCGAGGCAGGAAGAACATGAGTTTGAGACTGGCCTAGGCTACATAGCAAGACTGTATCTCAAATAAAACCAAACCAAATAAAAAGAAAGCAAATTCATTGTCCGTTCCCAATCCTTTCCTTTTGTCTACCTCCACTACTTAACTAGAAAACTCAATTTTATTTCTCCCAGCCTGCTCTTTGGAGGTAGAAGAAGCCAACAGGAAATGTGCAGAATCTGGTGGGCGCTTCTAGGAAATACTCTGGAAAGGCCAAGGAAATTGTAGAGATACCCAGCCTGACAGTGCCACATTTGAAAATCAATGCCACGAGCCTCATGTCTTCAGATTTCATAGAATATTAGAAAAATGATTTTCTTATTCTGGGGCGGGGGGTACTGTGAATCAAACTCAAGGATACCCTACCACTGAGCTGGATTCATAGGCCTTTTTGTTTTTCATTTTGAGGCAGTGTCTTGCAAAGTCCCTCAGGGTGGCCTTGAACCTGTGATCCTCCTGCATCAGCCCCTTGAATAGCTGGGATTATAACTATGTACCACTATGACTGGCAAATTATTTTTCCTTTTTTTGAGATAGGATCTCACTATGTAGTCCAAGCTGACCTTGAATTCACTGTGAACCTCCTGCCTCAGTCTCCCAAGTGCTGGCATTACAAGCATACACTATCACATCCCGCTAAACAAATTTGTATTTAAGCAGCTGCTGGTCTACTTTACCGTAACTTGCAGCCCAAAGCATTCTTACCTGATTTTCTAATAGCAGAGCAAGCATTTGGATTAGGCAGTCTGAGAGTGAAGCCCATGTTCTAATCTAGGCACTACTGTGCACATCTGTGTATCTAACAAGCTGGGCAGAACATCTTTGTACACATGTATCACTTTCTTTGTTCCTTTATTAATGAGGAAAAGTTGCTTACCTGTCCTACTCTTCTTGTGTCTAAAACCCAGCAGTACAAGGGACCAGAGGTGGAGCACAGGGGTACAGCCCTTGTTTAGTAAGGACAATGCCGTGGGTTCCATCCCTAGCACAGCAAAACTAACCAACCAACCCAAACACCCACCAACAGTACATACAAAGGAGGAAAGCATGGAGGCTCAGGAGCAGCAACTACAAGAATGATGGAAATAATTTAGTGTAAAGGACATTCTTTTTTTTTTTTGAGACAGGGTCTCACTTTGTAGTTCAGGCTGGCCCTGAGCTCAGCCACCAGCTCACAGCAATCCTCCTGCCTCTGCATCTCCACCACGCCCAGCACTGTGGTATGTGGTACTGATTGATGGTGGGCATGAGTCTCCACATCCCTATTGTTGTATGTGGTTACCCGGGACTGAACCTGGGCCCTTGCATATACAAGACAGGCGCCAGAACCACTGAGCTAAATCCCCAGCCGAGTGTAAAGGACATTCTTTGGGTTAACCATTAGATACTGAAAATGTTGACCTGACCTAACATGTGGTGATTACAAGATTTCCACATGTCCATGGAGGTGTGGCATTTAGTTCTGACAACATAAAGGAAAACAGCTGAGTGAACCTTTAAAAGAGAAAAAAAAAATCGAGAAACAAAAATAAAAAACCCTCTCCTAACCCAGGTCTTCTAAAAAACAGAACCAAGGTAACATTTAAGGAGGAAAGGACCAGGAGAGAAATACGGAGGGAGCTGGCAAAGGCTAGGAGAGCCCAGAGGCTGTGCCCCCGGGCCTCCACCTTGGTCTCAGGGGCAAGTTTGGAAGTGCTGCAGGTCACCCTCTGAGTTTCATGGGAGCAGGAAGCGGAGTTGGTTTCTAAAAACAATCCCCCGGAGGAAGGTTTAGCTTAGAGGTTCCACCTCTGGCCTCGCAAGCGAAAGGTCAAGAGCTCCATCCTTGGCAGCGCAGGCTGCTCCTTGGTAGCTGGGTGGGCACTTGGGCACTTTTACAAGCTGGGGTAGGTCACATGCTATCTCTCAGATGCCGTAAATTCAACGTATTTGATTACCTTTAAAAACAAAATCGGTTTTTGTTTTGTTTTGTTTTTTAGTCAAGGTCTCACTCTGTAGTCCAGACTGGCCTTCAGCTCACTGTGTAGCCCAGGCTGGCCTCAAATTCGTGTTGATACTCCAGCCTCAGCCTCCTGATGCTGGGATTATAAGCATGTGCCACTAGCCCTGGCTTGGTTACCTTTATCTGAAGTTCTGGAATTTGCAAAACTGAATGACGCTATCGTACAAAAATCAGAAAAGCAGTTTCTAGCTGGAGTGGGGCCGACAGATGGTAGAGTAGCGACCAAGTAGAGTGCGCGAACTGAACTTCCAGGGGCTGAGGCTTTGGGCTCTGCCCTCAGCACCTCAGGAACAAACTTGCTGCTCTGTTAGGAAGGAGGTTACACACCACCAGGCCTTTGCCAAGACCTTGGGAATAGACACGGAAGTGTTATTGGACCCTACCCTCCTTGTGGTACTGGGGATTGAACCCTGCGCCTTGGCAGTGAGCTATATCCCCAGCCGTTTTGTTTTTTATTTTGAGACAGTCATGATAAGTGGTTGAATTGCCCACATTGGGCTCTAACTTGAATTTCTCCTCCCTCTGCCTTGCAGGGTACTGAGATTACAGGTGTGCTCCGCCATGCCGGGTGACTAGAGTATGAGCATTTCACTATATATAATTCTGTATGAAAGTAAATAACTGTAAACACTGAATTCCAACGAGTGATAAGCAAAATGACTTACTTGAGGAAGGTCTCTATAATTAATTTTAAATGCATCAAAAAAATCGAAACAAGCAAACAAAACGTGGCAGTTTCTGGAGGCCCTGTTAGTGGGAATGGGAAACGGTGTCGCCAAACACCATTTTTTCATGGTGCCTAAAAAAATAAAAAAGTAGCATTAAGGTATAATGTAGCAGTCCCAGATCCGGGAGCACATCTATTGAGATTTCTGACTCCGACCTACACCCTAAATGACATGACCATCCTGTTTGACACTGAAAAACTGCAAACATCTAGAAAATGGTTTAGTCCCCTGCTCAATTGTCCTTCTCCCACCAGAGTGTAGGTTTCAGCAAAACAAAGATTTTTCTCTTTTGTTTGCTGTTGTAACTTCAGCATCTAGAAAAGTGCCTGACAAATATTTGTAAGACAGTGGTTTTCTTTGAATAAATTTATAATGTATAATGTGTTGGAAAAGTAAGATATACATGATTCCCAGTTACAGAAAAAATCTTCTCTGTCTCTGCTGTACTGACAGTGTGTGGGGGAGTCAAGGAAGCATCTGAATCTCTCCAACTATTTATCAAAGCTTTAACCCCGGCAGTGTTACCCACTAAAAATGGGGAGGCTCGAATTGTCAGGCCCAACGTGGGGGGTCGGAAGGCTCCTTGCCTCTGGGGGCACCTGTGAATGGGGGCGGAAGTGGAAGTCCGGAAGGGTCCTATGTAGGGGTATTAGTATTTTGCATAGTAATGGAAAACATCAATTCTGTTGTGGGAGGAAGGCTTGCCTATTGGCAATTAAATAAGGAAGCAAATAATGTAGATTTAGAATACACTGCATTTTAGAAATAGTAGGGGAGCGGAGTTGATTCCCCTCCTCAGGTTACATGATAGAGACCTTGGATGACTTTGGGCAGCTCCTAGGAGCAGCACTGTCTTCCTTGTGCGGGCCTTGGTGGCACTTTGGAGTGAATCATCCAGGAGGAAAGGTCTTCAGGTAAAACTCATCCCTTCTTAACTTCTAGCAGGTAACAGAGGTTCTTGGAAGTGAGGGAGGCTGCCGCTGGAGCTAGACACAACTTATTACTGTATACTTTGAATGCAAATTCTTGTTCTAAAAGGAAAGAATCCTGCGTTGAAATGCTTTACTACAATGAGGGGTTGCTTGGGGAAACGTGTGAATTTGCCTCGGCATGCAGTGCAGGTTGACGAGTTAGGGACTCCCTGGCTGTGCCGCTCACCATCCACACCAGCGTGTTCCTTGGGCTTGGGGGCGGCATTTCTTCATGTTGTAATTTCCCCTCTCGGCAAAGTAATCCAAAAGTGGCACTCGCAGAGCAGGCCCACCAAGGAAGAGGGCACTCAGTTGAAAGGAAAGGCAGGTTTCTTCGCTAGCAGGCTCAGTGGAAGGAAGTCACCTTCCAGAGTGTGAGTCGTAAGTTTGTTTTCATTTTTATGTTCCTCTTCAGGAGGAGCAAGAGGGCAATCAAAATTTTACAGGAGCAGAACTTAGCACAGGGCAGGGAGCTGGAGGTAAATATTGCTTTTACAGTGTATCTTTAAGACATAGGGAGGTAGGCGGCTGTGTTGCAGTACAGTGACTTTAGACTGCCCTCCTTGAGACCGGCAGTCTTTTCTGATCTTTTGTATTTTGTTTCAGTCCCAGTTCTAAAGTTTAGTCTTTTTCTTTTACATCTTGGACCTTAGAATTGTTAAGGTTTTTCTTGAGTTTTATCTTTCTTTTCCAGGGAAATGACAGGAAGAAAGACTACATTGTTCACAGAGCAAATTGAGCAACTGAGTTAAGGAGGTCTTTGATGGTCAATCCCAGGTTCCTGTCTCACTGTGAACCGTATTGGTTGTGTTGTTTGTCACTGACAAACGAACCCCGGGCCTTGGCACTGAGCCACATCTCCCCCCCCTCAGTGTATTATAATTATTATTTGTTCATCCACAAATTACTCAGCAAACTTTAATTATTACATCTATTGGGTTGTACTGCTTGAAGAATTTCTGCATTGGTAATTTTGCATATTTTAAGGCATTTGCTATTTTAAAAATTTGTATTAGTACATGTTTGCACTATGTAATGATTATACTCGCAGTGGGGAGCTGATACATGTACCTAATCTATCTTAATTCTTTTTTCTCCTCTCCATCTCTTGGCCACTTTTCCTTTTTCTCATTTTTTATTTCGAGATAGGGGTCTCATTAGGTAGCTAAGTTGTCCAGCTGGGCTCGAACTTGGCAGTCCACTTGCCCCATCTGCCTAGAATGCTGGGATTACAAATGTATACCACCACGCTCAGCGATTTTGTCTATTATTCTTTTTCTTGATTTTTAATTGTTTTTCCAGTGCTGGAGATTGAACTCCGGGCCTTCATGCTTTCTAGGCAAGTACCCTACCACTGAGCTACATCCCCAGGTTCTATCTTTTTTCTTTTTTTGCAGTGCTGGGGCTGGAATGTGGGGCCTATGCATGTTCCACTACTGCTCTTGTTTTTTTTTTTTTTTTTTTTTTGAGGTTTTTTAATCTTTTTATTTATTGTGTCTTATTTCTTGACAGGGCCTCTCCAAAGTAGTGTAGGCCTGCTGTGGACTCAGTATGTAGCCTGGCTGACCTCAAACTTAGAATCTTTATTTCTCAGCCTCCTGGGGCGGTGAAGGGGGTGTTTTAAAAGCACAGGCCATCCCTCCAAAGTCACATCTTATTCTTTTTGTTTGTTTGTTTGTTTTTGGTTCCTGGGATTGAGCTTAGGACTTTGAGCTTGTGAGGCAGGAGCCCGAACCACTGAGCTAAATCTTATTCTTGAGAATGAAATTTAAGAGTGTTGCTTGGAGTATGGGGCCAGGATGAGGGGGAGGCAGGAGGCCTTGCCTCTACCCTGGTAGGCTGGTTTAAATACGGTCAGAATGTGGAGGTCTGTAAATAGAGACCCTCTTGGGCCCCTTTCTGGTCTGAGGACTGACTATCACAGAGCTGAATTCAGCGCCAACGCCATCTCTCACACAGGATGGAGCTCAGAGCCTCTCCCAGGCCAAAGCTCAGCCTGTGCCCTGGAGCCACACCCCAGTTTGGTGCTGTTGTGACCGGATGTACCCAATAAACAAAGTTGACTCTGGGGAGGAGAACTGCTTCTTGAAGAATGTAGTCTGTAAGTACTGAAGAAATATTTTCTCTCAGGTGTTGTGCCAACCTCACTCCCTCCTATGGGAAGTGAGTTAGCTCAGAGCCTCCATCTCCTAATTAGAAGAGGGAGGCAACATCCCGAAAGGAAGACTTGGAGCATCTCCCCCAGGAAGTGTGGTGTCACTTCCCCTCCCTGGAGGGTGCCCCCAAGGTGTCAAGGGAGTGAGCCTGTCACTTTGGTCTGGGCTGTGGGGACGTAGGAAACAAAGGCGGTTCTCAAACTCAGTTGGAATCACTGGGCAAAGGAAATGCCCAATGTTAATTAAGAAAGTTAAAAAATATACTCTTGACTGTCAGGTGGGAATTACAGTACTTTGCAACAGCAATGATAGTAATAGTAATCACCTTGAGGTGCCTCAGAGCTGGTTAAATGTATTGTTTAGTCATTCTGGAATTTTGTGTGACACACACCTGTAATCCTAGCACTTAAGAGGCTGAGGCAGAAGAATCACCACAAGTTTGATGCCAGTCTGAACTACATTGTAGACCCTGTCTACAAACAACAACAACAAAATGAGGTCAGTGTTAATGCAGTGACCTGGAAGGGTTTCCAGGCATACAGTTGAACGGAAAAGCATGTTGTAAAACAATACACATGATGATATTTTTGCAAGGAAAAATAACCCCAAATTATGTGTCTATATATTTAAGAGTATAAAAAAAATTTGGAGTCACACATCTTACTGCCCCATTGAACTGAGGACCTTGCTCTTGTGAGGCAGTCCCAGTGCCACTGAGCTAAATCCTCAGCCTCCCACGTTTTTTATTTAAAAGACAGAGTCTCACTGCGTACTTCAAGCTGGCCTTGAACTCACTATGTGGCCCAGGCTGACCTCAAACTCAGCTGAGGTCTTCCTGTTTCAGCTTCCCAAGTGCTGCCATTACAGATGTGTGCCGCCACCCCTGGTTTAGTTTTTTAAATCATTTTTTAAAATAAGTTTATTGGTACAATTTATATATACATAATGATCACATTAATCATTTGTACCTGTACATGATATATCTTAATTCTTGTTTTTTTTTGTTTGTTTGTGTTTTTCCATTTCCTTCCTCTACTTTTGTAAATCTTAATTGGGTTTTGTGATTCTGTTAGTAGGCAGGAGACCAAACTAAAAATGGCTGTTTATGCTCTGTTCTTCCTCACATGTTGGGTATATTTGTAGCAGAGAAAGGTGACAAAGGCAAGAGAGGTATAAAAATAATTGAATTTCTTATATAAGGAGGCATTTGCTTCTGAGCAGGTGGCCATCTGTGATTGGTTAAAGCTTAGCTGCTCTGATTGGCTGAAACTCAGGTACCTTCCTAAGTGCTCTAATTCTTTTTTTTTTTTTTTTTTTTTTAGGTTTTTTGAGACAGGGTCTCGCTTTTTTGTGGTTCAGGCTGGCCCTGAGCTCAGCCTCAAACTCACATCACAATCCTCCTGCCTCTGCCTCCTGAGTGCTGGGATTACAGGCGTGAGCCACCACGCCTGGCACTGTGGTGTGTGGTACTGATTGCTGCTGGGTGTGGGTCTCCACGCCCAGTATGATATGTGATTACTGGGGATCGAACCCGGGTCCTTGCGCTTGCAAGACAGGCGCCGGAACCACTGGGCTAACTCCCAGGCCCTAAGTGCTTTAATTCTTGTATGGGCTAAGTTAGGTTGCAGCTCCTTATGCAAAGGTTCCCAAAGCACATTTCCTTAGGCCAAATTTGTCTTGACAATTCCTTTTTTGTTCACCCTTTGATTAACCAGCCACTTAGGTTCCTCCCTGCTGTTGCTGATCCAATCAAAGGAGGCCATGTATCTGGTAAAAAGGAAAGCAGATTTATTCAAAGCCAGCTCCAAGGAGATAGAGGGGCCCATTTGCCTCTAATCACCATCTTCATTCACCCTTTACTGATGTGCTGGGGCCTTTTGTAACAAGGAAGAGTGTGGGAGATAACACAGTGGAACAATAGGCATTTTAAGGTCAGTTCTAGCCACTCTTGGATCCAAACCTTTCCTTCTCTTGGGTAAGGGAATGGAATTGACCTTGACCTCATGGTGC
This sequence comes from Petromus typicus, assembly GCA_004026965.1. Classification (NCBI taxonomy): domain Eukaryota; kingdom Metazoa; phylum Chordata; class Mammalia; order Rodentia; family Petromuridae; genus Petromus; species Petromus typicus. The sequence goes on from PVIR01000589.1 coordinate 49,894, forward strand.
CAGAGGTGCTGGGGGGAGGAAGGGTTGTTGAGCCAGGTAAGCCGTAGGCCTGAGGAAAGTTAAAAGCCACTTGATACCAAAGGAAAATAAAAGTTCCATTTTGCATTGCTTTTACACACTCGAGTTTGAGAGGTTGACCAGAACTTTGGATGTTGATGTCACTGTCCCCATCATAAATGGACTTGGTCTTCCTGGAATTAGTAAGAAATTCACAAATCTTCATGTGGTCTCAGCACCTGCTAGGCAATGTGCAGTGTGTTTTGTTGGTGGGAACAAGGACATAGAAAAATTTTAAAAATAGTTAATATCCAGTTATTTTTCTGTAAGGATTAAAGCAGAGGAGGCTTTATTTTATCATGGGGACTCAGGTAAACTGGAATCTCCTGTTTTCAGGGAAAAAATAATTGGCCTGTCTTAGAATCTGCCTGCTTTTGATAGGTTTCAGTTTGATTGTGTGCCATTTAGCATGAATGACTCTATTTTGGTTCAGCCTGGCCCCTTACGGCCCTGCTCAGGGCGCGTCCACACAGATTCATTATTTTGTTTAATAGCTGTCTCCATAATGCCAGCGCCTCTCACTCACCCCCATCCCCACCTGCTTATACCCTGAGCATCATGCACCCCATGAATAAGTAAAGATGTTCTATAGGGGGCAGAGAAAAGAGAGGACCGCATAATATTTGACCTATGACAGGCCACTCTTGCTTTGAGACACAGTCTGTCTAGGTAGCCAGGCTGGCCTTGAATTTTCTGTGTAGCACAGGCTGCCTTTGAACTTCAATGGTCCTTCCTGCCTCAGCCTCCTGAGTGCTGGGATTGCAGGTGTGCATCACTGCTACCAGAGACTGTGTGAGTCATTCAGAGCTCCCTCTAGGTGACCCTGAGAGGAAGCATTTTACAAAGTTTCCCTAGCCCAACACTGTCTCTGCTTAGAATGCAGCTTGAATTAGGGATGCTAAGGTCCAGCTTCATGTTTCCCATTGGGATTAGCCACTATCTTCTTTTTACATTTTGGTGATCCTGGGGATTGGATCCTCAGTCCATTATACTACTACTACTACTATTACTACTACTACTACTATTATTATGAGACAGTCATATAAATTCGCCCAGATTGGGCTCGAACTTGGGATTCTCCAGCCTCAGCCTCCCAAGATGCTGTGATTATAGATAAGCATGCAGCAACTTACTCTGTTTTTGCCAACATCTTTACAAATGAATGCTTTGTGTTCTACTCCAAATCCTTCAGTATGTCCCAGGAATTTTTTTTTTTTTTTTTGGTATCATAAACTCAGGATGTAGTACTTGCCAGAGAGGCACAACACAGCTGAGCTACATCCCTGGCTTGGGATTTTTTTAAAAACATAAGCCTCATCATACCTCTTTTTTGTGTAAGGGTTTTTCAAATTAAACATCCTCTACCAGACAATATCAAAATTCAGTGTCCGAGTTCTTTTATAATCTGATGTCAGACAGCCTCTTCAGTTTGATTGCCTGTCACTTGCCTCCCACCTTTTTGGCCTGCTAAGCTACTAGAAATTCAACCTTTGGGTCACTGTGCATGTAGTTTTGAGGTTTCTCTGAATTTCAGTTTATCATTTGCTGGTCTCCCTAAACTCTCCTCTACTTATTTTGTGTTTTGTCCTGTTTTGTATACCTGGTGTTTGGTTCATGCTTGTGTTTTTGAAAACTCATTTGATTTTCTTATTAGATTGTTTATTTGAGTTCAGTTAAGTCATTTTCTTTATTAATTGTATACCCGATACCTAGAGGGCATGCGATAGACAATAAATACTTGTTTGTTTTTGTCTGCAAATAAATAAAGAGCAAAGAGATAATTGTAGTAAAATTGGTGGGATTAAGATTTGAAGAGAATACACAGGAGGGACATTTTTCAAAATAATAGTAGAGGATTAAAGTTGAAGGCATTGCGCTGTATGATTGGGGACCAGATGACAGAATTTTTGGAAACTAAGAATTTTGATTTCAGAAAATGTGACTAGCATTGATTTCAACTATTTTCCTGCCTTGGAAGCTTCAGCCTTGCTATATATAGGCGTGTTACTGACACGTCAAACACGTAGTGTAGAAAGAAAGGTGGGAGGTGGAGCCAGGAGCAAACTCAGTGCCAAAACTAAAGTTGCTGTTCCACATGCACCAAATAGGTGTGACTTTAACAAAGAGACAACAGGGCTGAAGCACACAAGAAACATGGCCTTGAGGTGTGTGTTGAGTGTTTGTTCTTACCCTGAGTACCTGCATGGAAAATGCGGATGTTAGAGCCGCTGAAGAAACTCTAATGGTGGGAATTCTTTTAAAGTAGAGCATCGGCTGTGGGCCACAGCACTGTCTTAAATTACTCATGGGCTAATGGCTTCCAGATATATTAGCTGTAAAGGAAGAAGTCTAGACAGACCACCTCCAACTCAGTGATTTGGCTGTTTAACCTATGATGACTATTTTAAGTACATACACACACACACACACACACACACACACACACACACACACACACACCTCAATGCCCAAAAATGCATTGATGGATTCCACTAAAAGACCTTTGTTACAGAAACCTGCTGAGATTGAACCCAAGGCCTCTATACTGATCTGCATCTCCAGCCCCTTTTCATTTTGTAGTTTTAAATATTTATATGTTGATTTATTTCATTTTTTTTTTTTGAGACAGAGTCTTGCTTTTGTAGTTCAGGTGGGTCCTGAGCTCACTATGTAGGCCAGGTGAACCTTAACTCAGTCCTCCTGCCTCTCTTGGGATTACAGGCATGAGCCCCCACACCTGGCACTGTGGTATGTGGTTACTGGGGATGGAACCAGGGACCTTGTGCTTACAAGGCAGGCGCCGGAAACAGTGAGCTAAATCCCCAGCCTGATTTTTGTTTTTTGAGATGGGTTCTCACTGTGTAGCCTAAACTGGCCTTAAAATCACAGCAATCCTCCTGCCTCAGCCTTCTGAGTGCTGGAATTACAGGTGTGCACCACTATGCCTGGCCCTATCTCTCTATTTTCTTTCTTTCTTTTTCTTTTTTTTTCTTTTGAGACAGGGTCTCGCTTTGTGGTTCAAGTTGGCCCTGAGCTCAGCCTCAAACTCACATCACAGCAATCCTCCTGCCTCTGCCTCCCAAGTGCAGGGATTACAGGCTTCAGCCACCATGCCTGGCACTGTGGTATGTGGTACTGATTGCTGCTGGGCATCGCCCAGCATTGTATGTGGTTAACTGGGGAATCAAACCGGGGTCTTTGAGCTTGCAAGACAGGCGCCGGAACCACCAAGCCAAATGCCCAGCCCTATCTCTCTACTTTCTGTACAGGGGATTAAACCTCTAGGGATCTGACACTGAGCTACATCCTCAGCCCTTTTTATTGTTTAGTTTGAGATAGGGTCTCCAAGGCTGGGCTTGAACTTTCCGCCTGTGCTTCAGCCTCCCAGAGTGCTGTGACTAGAGGTGTACACTAGCATATGTAGCTTCTATTTCGGTTTTCTTTTGCTTTGGCCCTTGGCTCACACCCACGGCCTGGAACGGGCCCAGCATGGGCTCTACCACAGACCTAGGCCCCAGTCAGCCACCATTTCCAAAACTGGTAGGAGTGGCTAACGGCCTGAGCTGCCTGTGCCACCTGTGGTCTGTGCCTAGCACCTTCTCTCCTGCAGTGTGGAACATGGTGTGTGCCAGGCAAGGTGCCCACATGCCAGCCCTGAGGAAAAGCCCTGGGCGCTGAACCTTCAGAGCTTCCTTAGGAGATCACACATCATGCCTGGTGTCACAACTCACTGCTGCGAAAATTCACTTCAGGGCCTGGGATTTAGCTCAATGGTTCCGGCACCTGTCTTGCAAGTGCAAGGACCAGGGTTTGATCCCTGGTAACCCCATACAATACTGGGCGTGGAGACTCATGCCCAGCAGCAACCAGTACCACATACCACAATGCCAGGCGTGGTGGCTCACGCCTGTAATCCCAGCACTCGGGAGGCAGAGGCAGGAGGATTGCTGTGATGTGAGTTTGAGGCTGAGCTCAGGGCCAGCCTGAACTACAAAGCGAGACCCTGTCTCAAAAAACGAAAATTCACTTCAGTGTGTGTGATGTCACTGGGTGAAGACCAGAGCCAGCTCCAGACTTCACTCCTCATGTCTTTGCTGTTTAGCTTTATGTTCTTTCACTGTAGTAAATCACAGCCTTGAGTAGTTTTTTTTTTAATGTTAAAAAGGAAATAGATCAAAACTTTAGTATCTTTTCTTTCACAGAAGAGATGGGTATTCTGTACAATAGATTTAGAACCTCTCTTATTTACCCTCCCATATTTTTTTTTAAAATCTTTATTGGTACATTACATATACGCATCATGATTGCACTCCATAATGGGGATTTGTACCAGTTGAGTAGTTTTTTTTTTTTTTTAAACTGAAATCTTTATTGGCACATTACATATACACGTCATCATCACACTCAACAATGAGAATTTGTACCAGTATATGACACAACTCAATTCTCATTTTTTCCCATAATCCTACCCACCCTGCCACCCCCCTATATACATAAATTTTGTTTCCTTTTTTTGTAATAATCTCATTATTTTTCCCCCTTCACCCTATTTCACTTTGAGTATTTTTTATTTTGCAATATATAACATACATTCTAGAACTCATTTACATCTTTTATTTTCTCATACCAGAGAAAAGATATGATATTTACATATCTGTGACCTATTTATTTCACTTATGAGGATGTCCTCAAGGTACATCCATATAAGTATAAATGATTTAAACTTATCTTTTTTTATGGCAGAGTAATACTCCACTCTAGAAGAATCACAGCTTTTTTATCCAGTCTCCAGCTGATGGACATTTTGGTTGTTTCCAAGATTTAGCAATCACAAACTGAGCTGCAATAAACATGGGTGCACATATGTCACTGTGATATGAATCTTTTAATTCTTTTGTGTATATACCTAGCAGAGGAATAGTGGGTCAAATGGCACCTCTAATTGTAGTTTTTTTAGGAATCTCCAAACCGATCTCCACAGGGGTTGTATGAGTCTACAGTCCCATCAACAATGGAGAAGGGTTCCTTCTTCTCCACAGCCTTGCCAACATTTGCTGCTGGCTGATTCTGAGATAGCAGCCATTCTTTGTGGAGTGAGATGAAATCTTAATATTGTTTTCATTTGCATCTCTCGAATGACTAGTGATGTTGAACTTTTCTTCATATGCTTCTTAGCTGCTTTTATTTCTTCCTCTGATAAGTGTCTGTTCATTTCAGACGCCCATTTTTGAATTGGGTCTTTAAATTTGGGTGGATTGATTTTTTTAAGCCCTTTATATATTCTAGATAGTATCCCTTTGTCTGAGAAGCGGCTGGTAAAGGTTCTTTCCCATATCGTTGGTTGTCTTTTCGCTTTGCTGGTAGTTTCTTTTGCTGTGCAGAAATCTCTCAATTGGATGAGATCCCATTTGTTGATTTCTTCTACCAGTTCTCTTGTTGTGGAGGATTTGTTCATGAAATCTTTCTCTAAACCAGTGTCTTCAAGAATTTTACCTAACCTGTTTTGTAGCAGGTTTAGTGTGTCTGTTTTAATATTTAGGTCCCTAATCCACTTTGATTTTATTTTAGTACATGGTGAAAGAGCTAAGTCTAGCTTTAGACTTTGACAGGTGAAAGTCCAGTTTTTCCAGCACCATTTGTAAAAGAGGCTATCCTTCCTCCAGTGAGGGTATTTGGCTCCTGTGTCAAAAATGAGATAGCTGGGTTCATCTGGAGTTGTTTCTGGATCTTCTAATCTACTCCACTGGTCCTCGTGTCTGTTGCTTTGCCAGTACCATGCAGTTTTTATCACAGTGGCTTTATAGAATAGTTTCAAGTTGAGGATCGTAATACCCGCCCCCCCCCATCATGTCCTTATTGCTTAGAATTGCTTTTGCTATTCTAGGTCTTTTGTGATTCCAGATGAATTTCTGAATTATTTTCTCTAGATCTGTGAAATATGCCATTGGGAGTTCAACTGGGATTGCACTGAATCTGTATTACAGTTGTGGGAGTATAGCCATTTTGATGATATTGATTCTTCCAACCCAGGAACAAGGGATGTCTTTCCATTTCCTGCTATCTTCTTCTATCTCCTTTTTCAGAGTGCTGTAATTTTCAGAGTAGAGGTCTTTCACTTCCATTGTTAGATGGATTCCTAGATATTTCAATTTTGGGGGGCTGCTACTGTGAAGGGGATTGATTCCCTAATTTCTTGCTCAGTGAATCTATTGTTTGTGTACATAAAGGCTAATGATTTTTGAGCATTAACCTTGTATTCAGCTACACTACTAAATTTGCCAATTAGATCTAGCAGTCTCTTGGTTGGTTAGGATCCTCTAGATAGAGTATATGTCATCAGCAAATAATGACAGTTTTACTTCTTCATTTCCTATCTTTATTCCTTTTATTTCTTTGTCTTGCCTAATTGCTGTGGCTAATGTTTCCAGCACAATATTGAACAGAAGTGGTGAAAGTGGACATCCTTGTCTTGTACCTGATCTTAGTGGGAAAGGTTTCAGTTTTTGACCATTTAGAGTGATGCTGGCTGTTGGTTTCTCATAAATAATTTTTTATTAGTTTGAGATACAGACCATCTATTCCAATCTTCTGTAGAGTTTTGAACATAAATGGGTGTTGTATTTTGTCAAATGCTTTTTCTGCATCAGTTGAAACAACCATATGAATTTTGTCCCTGAGCCTGTGAATATAGTGTATAACATTTATTGATTTACGTATGTTGAACCATCCCCGCATCCCTGGGATGAATCCAACTTGGTCAGGGTGTGTGATCTTCTTGATGACTCTCTGTATTCTGTTTAGTAGTATCTTATTGAAGATTTTTGTGTCAATATTCATTAGGGAGATTGGCCTGTAATTCTCTTTTTTGGTTGAGTCTTTCTCTGCTTTTGGAATGAAGGTAATGGTTGCTTACAGAAATGAATTTGGTAGTGCTGCTTCCCTTTTGATTTCACTGAAGAGTTTGAGAAGTAGTGATGTTAACTTTTCTCTAAAAGTTTTGTAGAATTCAGCGGTGAAGCCATCAGGTCCAGGGCTTTTTTTTCAATTTTCAATTTCAATTCAATTTTCAATATTACATTTTCAATTTCACAGATTGATATTGGGGTATTTAACATTTTTATATCCTCTTCATTCAACTTTGGAAGTTTGTATGTATCTAGGAATTTATCCATTTCTTCTACATTTTCCATTTTATTGGAATACAAATTTTCAAAGTATGTATTTATTATTTTCTGTATTTCTACTGAGTCAGTGGTAATTTCCCCCTTTTCA
>PVIR01000589.1:57322-138020 GCA_004026965.1 Petromus typicus
CACAATCCTCCTGCCTCTGCCTCCCGAGTGCTGGGATTACAGGCGTGAGCCACCACGCCCGGCACTGTGGTATGTGGTACTGGTTGCTGCTGGGTGTGGGTCTCCACACCCAGTATTGTTATGTGGTTACCGGGGAATCGAACCCGGGCCCTTGCGCTTGCAAGACAGGCGCCCGAACCACTGAGCTAACTCTCCGGCCGCCCCTTTTCATTTCTAATAGCATGGATTTAAACCTTTTCTTTTCTTTGTTTGAAAAGGTTGGCTAAAGGTCTGTCAATTTTATTTATCCTTTCAAAAAAACAACTCTTTGATTTGTTGATTTTCTGTATGGTTCTCTTAGTCTCTACTGCATTAATTTCTGCTCTGATCCTTATTATTTTCTCCCTAGTATGAGCTCCCATTGTGCCTTGCTCCTCTTTTTCTAGTAGGTTAAGGTTCAGCATTAGATTGTTAATTTGAGCTTGCTCTGTTTTCCTGATATAGGCATTCACTGCTATGAATTTCCCTCATAGAACTGCTTTCATTGTATCCCATAAGTTCCTATACATTGTACTGGGGTTATCATTTAATTGTAGAAACTGTTTAATTTCATCTTTAATTTCTTATGTGACCCATTGGTTAGTCAGTAGAATATTGTTCAATTTCCATGTCTTTGTGAAGGTTTTGGGATTTATTTTGCTTTTCAGCTCTAGTTACAAGGCACTATGATCTGAGAGTATACAGGGGACAACTTCAATTCCTTTACATTTACTTAAACCTGTTCTATGAACTAGCATGTGGTCTATTTTGGAGAATCATCCATGAGCATCTGAGAAGAATGTAAATTCTTACTTAGTGGGATGAAATACTCTGTAGGCATCTATTAAGTCCATTTGTTGAAGAGTTTGGTTTAGCTCAAGCACTTCCTTATTGATTTTCTGTCCAGTCGATCTGTCTATTTGTGACAGTGGGGTATTGAAGTCCCCTACCATTATTGTATTTGCTTATCTGGCTTTTCATGTCCATTAATTTTTGTTTTATATAGCTGGGTGCACTATAGTTTGGGGCATAAATATTTAAGACAGTTATTTCTTTCTCTTGAATAGTTCCCTGTATAAGAATATAATGACTCTCTTTGTCTCTTTTAATCAATTTTGGTTTAAAATTTATTTTGTCTGCAAATAAGATAGCTATTCCTGCTTTTTTGCAGTTTCCTGTTGCATGAAAAATTGTTTTTCATCTCTTTACTTTCAGTCCATGGCTTTCTCTCTGGATTAGTTTTATGGTAGGTCCTGTGAGTTGTCTTGGCAAATCACAAAACCTAACAGCAATTGTGGGGACCCTGAAACAACTCCATATTTGGATGTTTCTGTGATATTATTTGAAATTCTTTTTTTTCTTCTTTTTGGTAGTCAGGCTGGCCCCAAACTTGGAATGATTCTCCTGCCTCAGCCTCCTGAGGTCTGGCATTACAGGTGTGCACCATGATATCTGGTGAAAATGATTATTCACTGGGTTTTTTTTTTTTTTTGTGATACCAAGGATCAAACTTGGGCCCTTGTGCTTCCAAGATGGGCTGGTACCATTTGAGCTGAATCTCCAGCTTTGGGGCAGGGCGTTATTTACTACTCTTGAGACACTCAACATATCTTTTATTTGTTCTATTTTTTATTTTTTGAGACAAATCTCTCTAGCCCACAGTGGCCTTGAACTTTGGGTCTTCTATTCTGTCACTCTCAAGGGCTACCATGACAGGAAGCAGCCCCTCATCTTGTTAGCGTAGCTTTCTCTTACGTGCTGCAAATACACAGTGAAAGCTTATAACTGTTTTTTTAATCTCTGGTAGAGCAAGTGCCTGGCATACTTGGGGCCTTGGATCTAATCTTCAAAAATAAAGTATTAAAAATCTCATTGCCATATACATAGTTATATAAAACAAAATGTGGTTTAAAGTTGAAAATTTCTCTCAAATAAGCCAGCCTGTATTGTCTAAATTTAAACTACCTAAACACTAGAACTGATTTGGTGAAGAGGTATGTAGGCACGTGCAACCCTTTGGGACGTTTCCATGTCAAGACACCTGACTAATTTTCTTTTCTTCTTTCTTTCTTTCTTTCTCTTTCTTTCTTTCCTTCTTTCTTTCTTTCTTTCTTTCTTTCTTTCTTTCTTTCTTTCTCTCTGTCTCTCTTTCTTCTTTTGTTTCTCTCTCTCTCTCTCTCTTTTATGGCACTGGGGATCGAACTCTGGTCTTTGTGCTTCCAAAGTAGGCGCGGTATCACTTGAACTAAATCCTGAGGCCTCTGACTAATTTTCTAAAAATAAGAATGCCTGAGCTTTCCTGTTGTTTCTTTTCCACCTGACAAATCACCTTCTCAGAGCAGCTCAAGATAGGGGCTCAATATTCTGTGTAATTTTTCTACCAAGTACCTGGGCATGAAGTGTTTTGGTGCATGACATAAAGCAGCTGTCGAAAAATGGCTGCCTATAGGGGTGGAAAAGCTTTTTCTCTACTTTTTTTTTTTTTAAGTTTTTTTTTTTTTTTTTTTTGAGACAAGGCCTCGCTGTGTACTTCAGGCTGTCTTTAAACTCATGGTGTAGTCCAGGGTGGCCTCAACCTTGTAGGATGCTAAGATTACGGACATGTGCCACCAATCCTGTCTTCAGTACCTTCTCAGGGTCCCTTTCTGGGTTTCAAAAGTGAACTAACATATATCAACAAGAGAAAAATCATACTAATTCCTCACTCCCTCCTCCCTTCTCTCTTTTTTTTTTCTCAAGCATTGACTGAGGACGTTTGCACGGACCTACATCCCCATGCCTTCTATATATATAGAAAAATATATATACATTTTGTTTTGTTTTGTTTTTATTTTTTTGACACAGGCTCTAGGTTTGTAGTTCAGGTTGGCCCTGAACTGCTTTGAACTCAAAGCAATCCTCCTGCCTCTGCCTCCCAAGTGCTGAGATTACAGGCGTAAGCCACCACACCAAGCACTGTGGTATGTGGTACTGATTGCTGGTGGGCATGAGTCTCCATGCCCGACATTGTTGTATGTGGTTACCAGGGATCAAACCCCGGTTCTTGCACTTGCAAAGCCAGTGCCAGAACCACTGAGCTAAATCCCCGGCCCATGCCTTCTATATTTTGAGATGGTCTAGCTAAGTGGCTACATTCTTCACACTATGCTTAAAAGGGTGATCCTTCTGCTTCAGTTCTGCTGGGTTACAGGCTCATGCACCATGCTAAACTAGAAATTTAATATAATTTTTACATGACAGAGGAGCCTTCACAAGGAAATAAAGACCAGAAGAAATGCATACACACAAGTGTTCTTATGTTAGATGCGGTGAATGGTGGCAAATCATGGGGGAAAAAATTGTGGTAGTGACAGAGAAATATTACACAATAGACAAGTACCTTGCTTGGCTCCATTTTATTTACTTATTTTTTTTTCCGCATAATATTTTGCTTGGGAAACGTAACACTTTGGGTTACTCAGCAGCACTTCTGCCCAGTGTATCAAAATGTTTTAGAACTGTTTGAGCTTCGTGAAATCGCAGGAGGAATGGTGTTAGCTTCGTTCCTCTACTACTGTGAACATGTCCTTTAACAATGTTCTGCCAGGCCATCCCCTCTTGCATGAGCATGTCCAGCCAGTACACCTTTCTTGAATATTACGTTAGCTCCGCCATTCTGCTTCTGTGAGCATGCCTGGCCACTGACGTTCAGGAATGTTCTGTTAGCTCTTCAGAGAATGTTTGAGAATGTAGTACAACCTAGTCCAAACCATTCTGCTTCAATGAGCATGCTCACATGAAGTTTTTTCAGGAATGTTCTATAACTCTGCCCCTCTGCTTCATTGAGCATGCTTACATGCTCGCATGGCCTGTGTTTCAGGAACATTCTGCGACTCCGCCCCTCTGCCTGAGTGAGCATGCTCACTTGCTTGCACGGCATGCGTTTTAGGAATGTCTTGTAATTCTGCCCCTCTGTCTCAGTGAGCATGCTCACTTGCTGTCATGGCATGTGTTGCAGGAATGTTCTGTACCTCTGCCTGTCTGTTTCAGGAAGGTTCTGTAATTCTGACCCCTCTTGCTTCAGTGAGTATATTCACCTATCTTTTATGTCCTTATATATGGAGGCTGTTATCACTCCGCCCCTCTGCCTCACTGAGCAAACTCGCTTGCACAGTGTGTGTTTCAGGAATGTTCTGAGACTCTGTCCCTCTGCCTCAGTGAGCATGCTCACTTGCTCGCATGGTGTGTGTTTCACGAATATTTTGTAACTCCGCCCCTCTGCCTCAGTGAGCATACTTACTTGTTCAAATAGCGTGGGTTTCAGGAATTTTCTCTACTCCGCCCCTCTGCATTAGTGAGCATGCTCAATAGCTCGCATGGCGTGTGTTTCAGGAATGTTCTGCGACTCCGCCCCTCTGTATCAGTGAGCATGCTCCCTTACCTTTTATATCTTTATGTATGGAGGCTGTTATCACTCCGCCCCTCTGCCTCAGTGAGCATGCTCACTTGCTTGCACGGCATGTGTTTCAGGAATGTTCTGTAATTCTGCCCCTCTGCCTCAGTGAGCATGTTCACTTGCACAGCGTGTGTTTTACAAATGTTCTGTAACTCGGGCTCTCTGCTTCAGGGAGGTTCTGTAATTCTGCCCCTTCCTGCTTCAGTGAGCATGCTCACTTACTTTTTATATGCTTATATATGGAGGCTCTTTTTTCTGGCGAAAGACTCCGACTTGGGAATATGAGTTCACCATCATAATAAACGTTTTTCTCTACCTGTTCTAGTGACCACGAGATTCTTAAGTTTTAAAATTTCCTCAGTCAGGACCCAGAGCTATAACACTGAACTGTGCCTCAGAGCTGTGGCCCTTGGCTTTCACTCAGAGCTGTAATACGTGATGATAGCACTGACCTGTTCCTGCTTTGCCACAAGACTAAAAAATGGGTAGCGAAGATAGTAAATTGGGGGCTTCTTAGTAAGGACAGTTCATTCAGGTCCCTCCTGGTGTTCCCATACCTTGGAGATGGAATGCTCTTGTTCTCTGGTCGGAGGCTTTGCATATGGGGCTCTTAGAATTTGTTTCAAAGGAAGCACAGAGTCCTTCCGTTTAAAGTACTTCCTGTGCCAGGGTGACATATTGGAGGGAGGGTAGTGTGTTCTCAATTCCCTCATTACATAACAGGAAATGAAGCATGAGGCATCTGTTTAATTTGCAGATTAAACATATTCCTGTTTAGAGGACTTTGTGTTCTGAGATGTGATTGAATGAATGATTTTGAAAATCCTTTACAAGGTGGAAAGCGTTAAATTATATTGACTATGGTTTCTGGTTTTGGTACCAGAAATTGAACTCAGAACCTTGTACTTGCCAGGCAGGCAGTGCCACTGAGCTACAGTCTCAGCTCTGTTGTCATTATTAGTTTTTATCATCACTGAGCATTTTCTTTTCTTTTGTTTTCTGACTGTGTCTCACTTTGTAGTTCAGGCTGGTCCCAAACTCACTATTTAGCCCAGACTAGCCTCTAACTCACAGCAATCCTCCTGCCTCTGCTTCCCAAGTGCTGGAATTACAGGCGAGAGCACCACACCCGGCACTGTGGTATGTGGTACTGATTGCTGGAGGGCATGAGTCCCTATGCCTGGCATTGTTGTATATAGTTACTGAGGTTCAAACTCAGGCCCTTGCACTTGCAAGACAGGCCCCAGAAGCACTGAGCTAAATCCTCAACCCATTACTGAGCATTTCTATCAGCACTAAATCCTGGGTGGGTGTGGTGGCCATGCATGCTTGTGATCCCAGCACTCTGGAAAGCTGAGGCAGGAAGATAGCATGTCAGCGCCCAGCCTGGTCAAATCAGTGGCTTCCTGAAATTAAAAAAAAAAAAAAATTAGTCCTGGCATTTGAAAATCCAAAGTTGAGAATCACTCTTGTGGAACCAGACAATGTTTTTTTTTTTTTTTTTTTTTTGAGACATAGTCTCGCTTTGTAGTTCAGGCTGGTCCTAAACTCAGCGTTGAACTCAGCAATCCTCCTGCCTCTGCCTCCCAAGTGCTGGGATTATAGGTGTGAGCCACCGCGCCCGGCACTGTGGTATGTGGTACTGGTTGCTGCTGGGCGTGACTCTCCCCTCTCAGCATTGTGGTATGTGGTTACTGAGGATCGTACCAGGACCTTGTGCTTGCAAGGCAGGCGATGGAACCACTGAGCTAAATCCCCGGCCCTAGGCAATCTCTTGTGATCCATTATTCCATCTTTTTAGAAACTGACCGGTGATCACAGAGAAATTGGCCAGTGTCTCTGATTTCTAAGAGGCCAGCAAGGACACTCTACTTATCAAGTATGGTTGCCTTTTTTTTCTTTAACCCTCTGCAGGGCCTGGATATGTTGCCTTCTCTTTTTGGGGGAAGGAGGTGCTGGGAATCCAACACAAGCAGGGCCTTGTGCATTCTAAACAGCTCTACCACAAAACTCAGCCCTTTCGCTTCCCTTTCCTTTTCTTCTTCCTTTCCGGGACACGGGCACTCTTTCAGTTTTAGGCCATCCGTGATCCTCTCTTCCTTCCTCTTGCCCTTCTTTTCCTTCCTTTCCTTGTCCTTTTGCAGTCAGAGTCTGACAGGATCAGAGCTAGTAGTTCAGGCCAGCCTAGAACTTGCAATCCTCCAGCCTCAGCCTCCTAAGTACTGAGATTATGGATCACCAGGACTGGCTGCCCTTTTTTTTCTCTGTGTTTGATCATTAGCAACAACCAAACTGCCAAGCACTTTATAATTTTATACACACACACACACACACACACACGCGCACACACACACACATACACACACATATATATTCATATATATGAATCATATATATGTCTTATCCCCAATTTAAAGATGGGGAAAACTGAGGGCCAGGGATCTAGCTCAGTGGTTCCAGTGTCTGCTTGGCAAGTGCAAGGTCCCAAGTTTTATCTTTGGTACCACACATTGCAATGCTGGGCATGGTAGTGCATGCCTGTAATCCCAGCACTCAAGAGGCAGAGGCAGGAAGATTGCTGTGAGTTCGAGGATAGCCTGGGCTACATTGTGAGCTCAGGGCCAGCCTGAACTACAAAGCAAGACCCTGTCTCAAAAAAACTAAAAAAAAAATGTAGAAAATGGGGAAACTGAGGGCTAAATAAGTTAAGTAAAGCTAGGTGTGGTGGTACACACTTGTAATCACAGTAGTCTGGGAGGGCTAAAGCAGGAACATCAGAACATTAAACCCAGCCTGGACAATTTAGCGGATTATCAAGACTGTTTTAAAAAAGGAGGGTGGATAGGTTGGGAAGGTCAGTGTCAAGGCTGTGGGTTCATTCCCCACTACTACAGCAACCAAGCAAAGCCACTTGGTTTGTACCGGGGTGCAAATTCAGCAGGCTGGCTCCAGAGGCCAGTCTCTCAAGGACTCCATCCCTTTTTCTAGAAAGCATCTAAAAACAAGACCCTTTAATTTGCAGGTGTGGAAACCAACGCAGTAGAGTACAGAGTGTGGAAAAATGGAGGATGAGCTGGTTTCTCATGAATTCCTCAAAGGATCCTAAGATGTTTTCTTAAAACAGAAGCCACTTGCTCGGAAATTGTGGGACCAGGTCACTGGTCACCCTGACGCTGTGTGCTTGCTGGAGCTTTGCCTCCTTGCAGTTATTGGTGCTCCTTGGATGCTGGAATTGGACAAGAAATCCAAGTTATCTTTGGGCCTTTTTTCTTCATTTTTCAATCTTGTTGGTTTCCTAACACTGAAGATTCTTGTTCTTGTGTTTCTACCTTTTGTCGTTTATTATTCTTTGTACGCTTTGCATTCTGGGTGGACCTCTTGCCATGAAACAAAGAGTATCGTTGCTCGACAGCCTTGCTTATAAACCTCTCTTCAGTTTATTACCAGCTTTCATTCTCAGTGTCACCTCAATATTTTTCTTTTTGTCAAAAATGCTTTTTCCACTATACACATCCATTCATCCACCTATCCTTTATTTTGTTTTTCTACAGTACTAGAGAGTGAAACCAGGGTGTTCACACTGGGCTACATCCCCACTCCTTTTTTATTTCTTAAATTTTGAGATAAAATCTCCCTAAGATCCCCAGACTGGGCTTAAATTTGAGGTCCACCTGCCTCAGCTTCCCAGAGTACCGGAGTTACAAGCATGCACCACCACATCTGGCTTATTCATTCTTTCTTTGTTTTATTTATCAAGTATTTGGTTCCAGATACTGCTCTAGATCATCAGTGCATAGATATCCAAGGCTCATCCCTGCCCTTCAGATATTTGCAGTGCCACAGAGAGGAAGGGTGCCTAATACAGAGGATGTCATCATCCAACTCTCCTCAAGGCCCAGACAAGGAAGAAACAATAACAGGCTCATTAGAGCTCCTAGACTTTATCAGTCCATGTAACTTTTTTGTTTTGTTGTTGTTTTGAGATAATCTCCTTATGTAGTTCAGGTTGACCTCTGATGTGGAAATCCTCCTGCCTCAGCCTCCTGAGTGTCAGGATTATAGGAGTGTGCCACCACTCCTGGCTCAAACTGACTTCTGACTCTGTTTGTCACAGGTAATGTAAACACTACAACTATTGGGCATGGCATAGTGCCAGGTACATTGCCATCTTTTGTGACAAATACATTTTTTTGACACAGGGTCTTGCTTTGTAGTTCAGGCTGGCCCTGAGCTCAGCCTCCAACTCACATCACAGAAATCCTCCTGCCTCTGCCTCCCGAGTGCGGGGATTACAGGCGTGAGCCACCGCGCCCAGCACTGTGGTATGTGGTACTGATTGCTGCTTGGCGTGAGTCTCCACACCCAGTATTGTATGTGGTTACCAAGGATCAAGCCTGGGTCCTTGTGCTTGCAAGACAGGTGCCAGAACCACTGAGCTAAATTCCCAGCCCTACATTGCCATCTTTTGTGACAAATACTTATTTTTTTTGAGACAGGGTCTCACTTTGTAGTGCAGGCTGGTCCCGAGCTCAGCCTCAAACTCACATCACAGCAATCCTCCTGCCTCTGCCTCCCGAGTGCTGGGATTACAGGCGTGAGCCACCACGCCCGGCACTGTGGTGTGTGGTACCGATTGCTGCTGGGCTTGAGTCTCCTTGTCCAGTATTGGTATGTGGTTACCAAGGGTCGAACCCGGGCCCTTGTGTTTGCAAGACAGGCGCAGGAACCACTGAGCTAAATCCCCAACCCTTGTGACAAATACTTAAGGAATGGATGAATACATTACCCAACTTTCATCCCTGAAAAACCGGGCAGTGTTCACTAAGGTGTGCGTTCAATAATTCAGCTAGCTGCACGTGAGTCTGTGCTGGAACCGACCTTTTCGGGTGAGCACATCTGAGTGCGGGGGTAGCTTCTTTCAGGATTTCAGGATTTAAGAAATCTTTGCATCACTTTTAAAGAGCTTATTAAATCCTAAAAAGATCCAATGTAAAAAGCCTTTTTATTGAACCAAGAGTAAAAATAATGAAAACCAATTTTGCAAAGTTAAAAAAAAAAAAAAAAACAGTGAGACTCTTAATAATAATTGTTTTTGAACTCTGTATTGCTTAATTCAATACATTTTGTTTCTGAGTGAAAACTTGCTCTTCTCTGGGGAGCTCCAGAGCCAGTCCTGAAGTTACACAGTAATGGAAATTGCTAACTCCTCTGCCAAGTGCAGATAAATCATTTGCCTGGGAGTTCAAATCACTTTTAAATGCACCCTGATATTGCTTGTGGTGTGTTCAGTGGTTTTGAAAATTTCTGCAGATTTATTTCAGTTTTGTTCTCAAGTTAAGTTGGAATATTATCAAATTTCATCTTTTATTAGATACAATATATGTAGTCCAATTCTTTTCTTCCCCGCCAGAGTTGGAAATTGAACCCCAGAACGCTTTACACTAAGCTACTTACATGGACCTAGTACAAATTTTACTTTGTTTTTGTTTTTTGAGACAGGGTGTCACTTTGTAGTGCAGGCTGGTCCTGAGCTCGGCCTCGAACTCAGTGATCCTCCTGCCTCTGCCTCCCGAGTGCTGGGATGACAGGCGTGAGCCACCACGTCCGGTTCCGTGGTATGTGGTACTGATTGCTGCTGGGGTGAGTCTCCACGCCCAGTATTGCACTGTGTGATTACCAGAGACTGAACCCAGGACTTTGCGCTCAAGATACCCTGTTTCAGATTCAGTTCAGACAATAAATGTGTATTGAGTTCCTAGTGCTACAAATGCTAAGATGCAACACTGAATCCAAGGGAGGATCTTAGGGCTGGGGTTAGGGTTCAAAGAACGCATGTGTGCTGTCAGGATGTCCAGGGATTGGGGGAACAGAGGGGGCCTTCTCTTGGAAGTGGGTCCCCCAAATGACAAGGTCAAACTGTAACTGGTCAAGGTCGGTGGGGGAAGAGCAGTGGGTACAGTGATCCCACCGTGATTGCTGCTGAGTAACTTGCTGGGCACAGGCAAGAGGGAAAGATGGCCCTTGAGAAATATCCAGAGAGCAGTTCAAGGCCCTTCTGAGGGCCGGAGCTGGAGCTCAGCGGCAGGGTACTTTCCCAGCATAGCATGCTCAAGGCCCTACCTCAGTGAAGTCACACAAATAAGTCATATGTATAGAAGCTTAGACTGTGGGTCATTCACTTGCTGAAATGCACTTGAGATCACCCATGGTGCTGCACAAATTGGTAGTGCTTTTTAAAAAAATTATCATTACTGAGTAGCTTTTGATTTTATGGACTTACCACAGTTTATTTCTTCATCTACTCACTGAACATTACAGTTTCTAGTTTTTGCCAATTAAAGACAATGCTCTTAGGATTTTGAAGAATCCCCCCCCCCCCCACTATCACAGATTGAACTCAAGACCTTTTCCTTTCCAGACAGGCACAACTCCAGAGTTACATCCTTGGCCTTATATAGGATTTTGGATGGGTCAGTTTTCATTTCTGCTGGGTGTAGACGTACACGAGACAGGGTCTGAGCAAATTTGAGGCCAGCCTGTATTAAATAGCTAGACTTTTGAGTCAGAAAAGAAAGAAACCGCTAAGTGATTGTGCAGAGCAGTTATAACATTTTGCATGCCCACCAGGAGTACATGAGAATTTCATGTTTTATAGGTGTTTTATCTTTTTTACTGACTTACTTAATTACTTTTATTAGGACATGTTTGCAGTACACAGTGATGATACATGTACATAACACATCTTAATTCCTTCATTTGTTTACTTTTCCCTCTATCTCCTTGTCCCCTTCCCATTTGAGAAAGATCTACCCTCTACTTTCTGTTACCTTTTTTGCTTTTTACTTATAATTTAGGTTTCTCATGTAGGAGAAACTGTGCAAAATTTAACCTTGTGTGATTTATTTCACTTTTGTAGTTTCAAAGTACATCGAGTTTCCTACCAGTGACTCAAATTTATCCTCTTATGGTAGAATAGTACCCCATTGTGCATAAGTGCCACATTTTCCAAGCCAGTCATCTGTTGATGGACACATTGATGGTATTTGTTTTATTGTGAATGGTTTTTTTAAAATTTTTACTTTTGGGTAGTATGTTGGGGCTCTTGTGCTTGGAAGGTGGGCATAGTACTGCTGAGCTAAATGCCCTGCTCTTGAATTTTTGCTGGGTTCATTATTGGTACACAGGAAGGAAACTGATTTTTGTGTGTTGATTTTGTATCTTGCACACTGCTGAGTTTGGTTATTAACCTAAGAGTCTTCTGATGCATTTTTTTTGTGTCTTCAGTATATGTGATTATGTTATCTGCAAATACTGATGACTTCTTTTCTTGTATGTCCCTTTGCCTCACTCATTTTTGTTTACAGTATTCATCTTCAACTTGCTATGTTTCTCTGTAATGTTGATGGTGGGCATCTTATTGTTACTTATTTTTAAGCCTTTTTTGTGAGGTTTGTGGCTGAAATGTTTATTTCTGGATTATGAGTTATTGCTTTTCCTGTTATTGAGGATTCATGTCTCTCAATCACCATGGAAAATTCTTCTGCGTTACAACTTTCAAGGTCGTTTTTTTCCATGCTCTAATTTCACTGTCTGGAGCACCACCAAGTATATGGTTTTGTTGGTTTGTTTGTTTGTTTCTGGAGATCAAACCTGGGACCTTGCTCTTGCTAGGTGGGTACTGGAACCACTGAGCTAAATCTCTGGCCCAAGTGTATGTTGTAGAAGTACATATTTCATGTCTTTTTTGATATGCTTCTTCAGTCTCCCAAATAGCCAATTCTTTCTTCAAATATATATAATTCTTTTAAGTTTTAGTGATTAAATGTGACTTATAAAAGTCATATTTTAATTATCGCTCATGCTTTTCTGGTGACACATTGTCCTTTTCTCAATTTTTTTTTTCTTGTATCGGGAATTGAACTCAGGACCTTGTACTTGCCAGGCAGACACTACATCACTGAGCTATATTCCTGACTCTTTTTCTTAAAATTTTGTGATTTATTTTCAATCTTTATTTCTGATGTGGTTCTCAGATTTACCATTTCCTGTCTTTCTCAGTCTCACAATTTTGTTACCTAGAAAAGAACAGAGACACTTGTACTTAGGAGACAGATCAAAGTGATGAAGAAAGTGATTTTCATCTGGTAACTGGGAGATAAGAGAGTAGCTTAACTTGCCAGCCTACCTGCCTCCTACCATTTTCTCTAAAGGAGCCTGCCAAAACCATAGGTTAGATAATTTTTTAAATGGCCTATATGAAATGATGTCATTTTTGTTTTATTTTGTGTGGAGGTAGGGTCTCTCTGTGTGGTCCAGGCCAGCTTTGAGCTTCGGCCGCCTGAGTGCTGGGATTAAAGGTATATGTCACCTTGCCCACCATTGTTTTTTTCAGATTATGCCACTGTTTGAATAGCACAGGAAACGGAAAATTTACATAAAAATTTTAAGTCATGGAGCCAGGCCTGGTGGCCTATTCCTGTAATCCCAACACTCAGCAGGTGAGGTCAAGGCCAACCTGGGCTACATAATGAGGTCAAGGCAGCCTGAACAAACTGAAGCACGCTGGTGCTTGCCTGTAATCCCCACACTCGGGGACTGAGGCATGAGAACTGCAAATTTGAGCCTGGTCTGGACAATTTAATGATTAGCCAGACCCTGTCTCAAAATTTAAAAAGGACTGGGAGGTCGCCCCCTTGGGAGTTCAATCCCCAGAACTGCAGAAACAAGCAAGCAAACAAATTCCACCTGCTATTCTTTGGATACCTCTTCTGTGGGGAAATTTTTTCATTTTTAAGTCTTAAGGGCAAAAGTATTTTTTGTTTTTTTGTTTTTGTTTTTGTTTTGTGGAGAGAAGGTCTTGCTATGTAGCCCAGTCAGGCTTAGAACTACAGATGCTGTCTCCCAAGTGCTGAAAATCTAGGCTTGCTCTACCATGCCCTCACAAAAGCATTCCTTAGTGGCTTTTTCTCCCCAGTGCTGTGGACTCAGTTCTAGGTAAGGGCTCTACCACTGAGCAGCACATGTTCTTCTACCTCATTTCTTTAATTTTACCACATATTTTTATATCCTAAATACTACTCTTCTGTCCTCTATTTGTCTTGTTTATAATACAAAATTTAAAAATAAAGTGACGTTTAGTGTCCATTATGTGTATGATGTAATTATGCATATTTTCCCTTTTTTTGAGACAGAGTCTCCTTATGTAATGCAGGCCAGCCCTGAACTCACTTTGGAGACCAGCCTGGCCTCAAACTGGGGGTGATCCTCCTGCCTCAGCCTCCTGAATGCTAGGGTCACAGATCTGGGTCACCACGCCCAGCTTCCTGTAATTCTTATGACTGCCTTTTGTATAGGTGAAAAGTATAACATAGTGGTTAAGTGGTTTTCCATGGATTACCCAGTAGTGCTGGCATTTGAGAGGCCTTTCTTTCTCTAAATTTTATCTCTTCTACCATGTTGTGTCAGTTTGGTAACAAATAGCATCAATAGCTACATCTGCATGCAGCTTATTCCCAAATATTCTGTTTTCAGTCTTCATATTTGCTTTTCTGAGAATATATAAGAAACCAATCCTAGTTTCTCTTGTACTCTCACTCAGCAATCAACACAAATTTCCTGTGACAAAATGTGTGAGATTTTGCAAGCAAACGGTGCTGAGACAGCTGCGGGACACACCTTCCCTGGGTTCAGTTCTGATGACAACTCTAGTTCCCAAGATTTCCCTTCCCACCCCACCCTCACCTTTGGCTGCCAGTCACTAACCCCAGGTTGCTTCTGACTCAAGGGCTGTAAATCAGGCTGCCCCCCCCCCCCGTTCCGTTGGGATTATTCTGCTAGAGCAGCTCACAGAGCTCAGGGAAACACTTAAGTTCCTAATGTGGCGGATGAGATCACCTGGAGACAAGACTTAGTTCTGTCACCAATAGGCCGAGAGTGGGCTATTTCTCCACCAAGAGCACTCAGCCTTCAGGGAGACTGGAAGAAGAAAAAAGCCACCAAGCCAAAAATTCTGCAGCTTTTGTTTAGAATATCACTGTAAGAGAGAAAAAAAAGCAGTTTGGGCCAGTAGCTTTCTCAAGGGTGAGCAGTTTTTCTTGGGCAAAGGAGAAGGAAGGACGTGGCCAGTATGTTATACTCCCCGCTCCACCATCGAACTGAGCACCTTGCACTTGCTGGGCAGGTGTGGCTCCACTGAGCTACATCCCTGGCCCCTAAAGTTCTTCTTTAGCCATTTGATTCTCACAAGCCTGTGCTCTTTGCTCCACAGTATAATTATGTATACTCACAGAGCCTGCGTACCTTGTGCCTCATAGCTCAATTTTTGTGTGCTTTTGCCCCATATTTTAAGCATTCACTCATATAGCCTACGTCCTGTAGTTTAATCATTCACTCCTGGCCAGGAGTCCTCTAGGATACCGGTTTGCATTCCTTCCTTCCTTCCTTTAGAGACAGGGTCTTGCTTTGTAGTTCGGGCTGGCCATGAACTCACTATGTAGCCCAGGCAAGCTACAGAATTCTGTAATTCTCCTGCCTCTTCCTCCCGAGTGCTGGGATTATAGGCATGAGCCACCATACATGGCATTGTTGTCTGTGGTTACCAGGACTGAGCTTGAGACCTTGTGTTTGCCAGGCAGATGCCCAGAACTACTGAGCTAAATCCCTGGCCTACTGGTTTATTGTTAAGGGATATTATAAGGAATACCTATGAACACAAGATGAAGAGATGCAGAGAGCAAGAGATGGAGGCCAGGATGTGAACTTGTGTCTTTTCTGGGGTCATGCTTCAGGAGCCTGTCCATGTTGAGCTATGCAGAAGCTCCCAACTCCATCCGTTGGGGTTGTATGAGCGCTTCAATGTCAAGTCTTCAACCTTTATCTCTACCATGGAGTTTGGGGCTGGTCTGAAAGTTCAAACCCTCCAATTCTGCCTTAGTCTTTTCTGTGACCAGCCCCAATTCTGAAGCTACCATACTAGGTCCTGCCAGGCAGCAGCTAGACATTAACGTTCAAAATGTAAAAAATGCACTTCACAGATTCCAAGGATTTTAGGAGTTGTATGCCAAGAAACTGGGGGGGAAGACCAAGTACAGATTTCATAATAGCACACTTTTATGCCTCCTTGAATGCTGATATCAAAGATGTGGAATGTAACGTTGCTTATGCTGTAAAAATAACAGAGAATGAAAGACCACCAAACATTTTTAAAAACCTTGACTACTAACCAATTTTGTGTATATTTTATTTAATATTATACACAACCATTATATATATTATGCATATGATTCACCCTGATTCACCCCAGGGGAGCTCTACTTGATAGAGCCTGGACAGGGACACCATCAGTTCGAATGAGCCTCCCTGCCACCTTTGACAAAGCTAAGTGTTATTTTGCGAGGTCACAAGCAGTTCCCAGAGGACATGTGAGCAGTGTCATCTGGTAGTTACTTTAGAAATGGCTCACCAACCAAAAGTATTCCAGGTCCTTCTTTACTTGGACAAAGATTTGGACAAATCTGGGGGTTTAGCTCGGTGTCTACCTGGCAAGTGCAAGGTCCTGAGGTCAATGCCTGGTAACCACACACCACAGTGCAGGGCATGGTGGCTCACGCCTGTCATCCCAGCACTTGGGAGGCAAAGGCAAGAGGATTGCTGTGAGTTCGAGGCCATCCTGGGCTACATAGTGACCCCGGGGCCAGACTAAACTACAAAATGAGACCCTGTCTCAAAAAAAAAAAAAAAAAAAAAAAAAGACTTGGGGAAGCCAAGCCAAAAAGTTTATTTGAAAAGTGAGTGGTGAATGTTGAAGGATTATGGAAGAATCCAGCTCTTCAGGTCAAACTTGGGCAGAACAAGAGAAGAAGAAGACAAAAGCAAAAATAAAAGTCTATGCCAGTTTTGGGAAAGGCAGTGCTAGTGCTGGTGATCGTAGCAGGCTCCCTGTAGTGCTTGGTCTATGCCTTGCGGGCACTCGGGAGAAGTTCTGCATGTGGGTCCCATGTTGCCCCAGGATGTTGGAATTGACAGGTTCCACCATGCCCTATTCCTGTATCAGTAGGTCACAGAGCAAGCCATAGGCCTGCAATGTCTCCGACCCACTCCCTGAAAAGCCCACAGACAAGCCTCTTAGCTTGTGAGAGATGCGTTCTCGGTTCCACTTGCACCAAGAAGTCCTTCTCAGGTCTAGCAGTAAACCTGTTTGGACGAAGCCTGTGTTCCCTCTCTCCTTCTCTGGTAGAGGGAGCCCAGAGCAGGGGCTGTCTGGCACGGAGGAAGCAGTGGGCAGCAGTAGTTCATCCCATGCTTAACTCCGATCCTGAGGCTTCTGTTTCTTGCTCTGCTTTTCCTCCTCAACAAAGACTTGGTGGTTCCAGCTTCTCCAGCCTCATGTTGACATCTTTCTCAATCTGAGCCTATCCGCAGTGGGGTGGAGAATAAACAAGCCCCATTGTCACAAGAAAGCCTGTCCAGGTGGTCTCTCAGGTGTCCTTTAATGTATCTGGTACCAAAACCTGGAATAGGGTGTCCCTGTTTGGAGGGCTTTATGTTCTGTCCTGAGCCTTTTGTCCTACTGAAGTCACCAAATAACACTGGTCTCCAGGCAGCTCCTGTCACTCCAGCCCCTTCATTTAGGGTAAGGCCTTCTCTCTGCCTCTTACTCACCTCAGCCCCTGCATTCCTACTCCTCTGCCATTGAGTAGAGGTCTAGATCTCACAGAAGAAAGAAGTGGCTTATATACCTTCCTAGGAGAAGAACGTAGCTTTTACACCAAGCAGTATGGTGCAAGGTGCTGCTAGAAGACTAAGGCAAAAGGCTTCAGAAATTAGACAGTGCCTGGCTGCCTCTTGGACCAATATTTAGGGTTGGGCTTCATGGCTCCTTCCATAACTGGTTCTCTTGTATGTATCCTCCTCCTCCACTTAGCACTGTGCCTCCTGAGGCTTTTCTCATAATTGTCACAGAACTGCATTCAGGCAGGCAAGTGCTGACTCTGAGTACTCCTTGGTGTACTCCCATCCCCCTCGAATCGTTTTTCCAATCATGCTGCCCAAGCCATTCCGTCTGTCATGTGGGAAGTAGCCATGACATACATAGCCCACTTTGTCTCAGCAAAATGGTGAGACCCCCTCAGCAAACATGCCATTCTCCACCGACATGAGGAAACCACTGACAGGCCAAGTTGTGCTCGATAAGCAGAACGCCATAAAGAAAAACCAGGACAACGTATGCGATCTTTCCCACCCTGAGAAGGCCGATGATGTCTGCACACCTGCTCTGGCCTTTCCGAGAACCGGGGCCACAAGCGTTCCTCCCCTCCCCGTTCCTTAGGACAGCTGCCCTCCCCAAGTCCTGTAACATTTGGCTTCTCCTCCAGCTGAGCGCTGGCATCTTTCTCCATCCCCGCTGGTCCTCACTCGGGCAGAAGAAACCAGCCTCTTGCTTACACAAAAACCTGTCTGAGTTATCCTGAACAAACACTTCTGAACAAAAACATCATCCCAAAAAGTCGGACCTGACAACATCATTCACAGCTTTACCCTGTCTACGCTCCTCTACTGAAAAACTTGATGCCGCTGACGATTGATCCCTTGCACTCTTGCCTCTCATTTCCTCGACAAACTACACCAACTCCACAACCCTCCAGGTCTTCAACAGCTGGCAGCCAGCCCAGCCTCCTCCTCAAACCTGTCCTTTTCTCACCAGCTGACACACACGAGAACTCTTCTCACCTTGTCTCTCCCCAAGCACCTCTCACCCGGTCCCACCCCTCTGTGAGTCAGCAGGCGCAGGAGGGTCCTGTCTGCGTTCATGTTCGGTCTGGATTACTGATTTGTAATGTTCTCAACAAAGAATGGGGTCCTTCTCAAAGAGTCCGCATGAACTCAGGTAAGAATTCCTCTACTCACTCAACTGTATGACCTCACTTGGGGAGATACTGATCTTCTTCACTGTGCTTTTCTTTTCCTGTAGGCATAAACTTGCTCACACTGAATGCTCCTTCCTCTCCTAACTCTAATAATTTCAGCTGCTTTTTTCTTATCTGTATGTATAACATCAATTCTTTGTTCATCATAGGTGAGAATCCGGAACCATTGTATTGTCTTGGCAAATCTCCCCAGGAAACTAGTCAGAAGGGAAGGCAAGCCTCTTTGGGGGAGATACTTTTGGGGGAGATTTTATACTTTTCTTTTCCCTTTTTTCATGTCCTTGATCAATCACTGTGGGCAGAATTACCCAGTTAATTACCACCCAGGGTGTCTGCCACCAAGAACAAAACTATAATCGAGTAGTGAAAGAAAGAATTTATCTTAAGCCTCCATGCATTTGACAGTTTACGGAGGTGCACCTTCTCTTCTGCTGTGAACTCCTGCAGCTTGGGGATTCCTTTTCAGTAGCTACAGTATGGTGAGGCAGTTTGCTCCCTCTGACAAAAACGGAAAGGGAGGTCAGAAACCACCCTCTGGGACATGGAGCAGCTTCTCTAGGTGGCTTTTGAGACCAGCATGATTATCACACCCTGTTCAAGGGCTCCATGAGACTCTGATAGAATTTTGGTTTTTGAAGACACCACTTTCCTATGTAGTTCAAGCTGATCTTGAGCTCAGTTTGTAGCTCAAACTGGCCTTAAACTTTCAGCAGTCCTCCTGCCTCAGCCTCCCTAGTGCTGGGATTACAGGTGAGCACCACCATGCCCAGTGACTGACCATCTTTTGCCAGAAAGACACAAAATAAAAGATATGGCCCTGTGTTGTGTTTTAAAATTTTTGTTGAAGTTATATCCTTGTGTTAGGCCATGACAAAGATCAGTTCTTCTGAAATTCAGAAGTTTCAGTATAAGCCAAATGAAAATATAACTGTAGAATTCCTTCCTTCCTTTTTTTTTCCTTCCTGCCTTCTTTTTTTGTTTTTATTTATTACACAAAGTGAATATTTCAGGCTTCATTTCCCTCCTAGTCCTTTCCCCTCCCTTCGAATTCTCTTTTCCTCCTTGTTTGCAAAAGCTGTTTCCATTCTTATTTCTACTTTTCTTTTTCCTTCCTTCCTTCCTATATGAACATTTTCTTCCCATTTTCCAATATCTGTTATACATTTTGGTCCTTATTTACTTTTTTGGTTTCTCACATCAGACAAACAGTGCAATATTTAAACATAAGACTATAGTGCATCCATCACCTATAAATGCCTTAAATTATCCTTTATAGAAGAGTATTACATGGTTTAAAAATACCCCTAGATCTTTTTTTTCCATTCATCAGTTGATGAGCATTTGTGTTTCCAAGATTTAGCTGTTAGAAATTGTGCTGCTATAAACACTGGTGTGGATATATTGCTGTGGCATAATGATTTTAATTTGTAAAGATACCTAGAGAGGGAACATCTGGGTCAATGTCTGGTTCTAGTTTTTTGAGGAATCTCCATAGATTAACACAGTAGTTGTATCAATATACATTCCCTCCAGCAGTGGAGAAGAGTTCCTTTTCCCACACAGCTCCACCAACATTTGTTATTGACTTCTTGATACAGCTATTCTTTCTGGATAGAATCTCAGTGTTGTTTTAGTTT
The DNA here is from genome assembly GCA_004026965.1 of Petromus typicus. Classification (NCBI taxonomy): domain Eukaryota; kingdom Metazoa; phylum Chordata; class Mammalia; order Rodentia; family Petromuridae; genus Petromus; species Petromus typicus. The sequence goes on from PVIR01000589.1 coordinate 77,338, forward strand.
GCATCTCTCAAATGACCAGGGATATTGAACATTTTTTTTCATCTAATTATCTGCTGTTTCTACTTCTTCATTTAAGAAATGTATATTCATCTCAGATGTCCATTTTTGGATTGGGTCTTTAAATTTGGGTTGTCTGATTTTGAGGTTGCTCTATATTTTGGATATTAGTTCTTTGTTTGAGGAACCACTGGAAAAAATGATTCCTACACTGGGTTGTCTATTCAGTCTGTTGGTTTCTTTTGCTGTGCAAAGCCTTTTTCATAGGATAACATCCCAGTTGTGGATTGTTTGTGATAGTTTCTGTGTGGTTAGGGTTTTGTTCATGAAGTCTCTGTCTATATCAATGTCTTCAAGAGTTATACCTATTCTTCCTTCCAGCAGATTTAGCCTTTCTGTTTTGTTTTGTTGTATTTTATCTTATTTTTCCAGCACCAGGGCTTAAGTGAACCTAGGATGTTGTGCTTGCCAGGCAGGAGCAGCACCACTGAGCTCATATCCCCAGTTCAGTATTTTTTTAATATTTAGATCTTTGATCCATTTTGATTTTATTTTATTGAATGGTTACAGATATGAATCTAGTTTTAATCTTCAGCATGTGGAAAGCCAGTTTTTCCAGCACCATTTATGAAAGAGGCTATCTTTCCTCCATTGAAGGTGTTTGGCCCTTTTATCAAAAATGAGATGGCTGAGTGTCTTTTTTCATTTTCTAATCTGTTACACTGACCCATGAGATATGTGTGTGTGTGTGTATGTGTGTGTGTGTATGTGTGTGGTGGTGTTGCTGGCAGTATCAATTTTTTTAAAAAGATTTTTATAGACAAGTTCTCACTCTGTAGTTCAGGCTGACTCTGACTTCACTATGTTCACCATGCCTACCAAAGATTGAACTCTGGACCTTGTGCTTTCCAGGCAGATGCTGGAACCACTCAGCTAAATCCTCAACCCCAGTACCATGATTTTTAATCACAGTAGCTCTGTAGTATAATTTCAAACCAGAGATGGTGATGTCTCCTGCTTTCCCTTTGTTGTCCAGAACTGCTTTTACTCTTCCAGCTCTATTGTGTTCTCTAGTTTTAGGATGAATTTTAGGATTGTGTTCTCTAGTTTTGTGAGATATACTGTTGGTATTTTGATTGGGTTGGCATTAAATCTTCATAACAATTTTGGAAGTATGGTCACTTTCACTCTGTTGGTTCTTCCTTCCCAAGAACAAGGAATATGTTTTCATTTGCTGGTTCTTTTCTGTGTGTGTGAGCCAGGGATCAAACTCTGGACCTTGCCTTTGTGAGGCAGGCATTGGAACCACTGAGCTAAATCTCCAGTCTTGTTTCCATTTTCTGATATCCCCTTCGATCTCCTTTTTTGGAGTACTGTTGTTTTCAATGTGAAGGTTTTACCTTGTTAGATGGATTCTTAACTATTTCATTTCTTCACGCTATTTTGAAAGGTGTGTTTTTCTTAATTTCTCTCTCAGTGAGTTTGTTATTTGTGTACAGGAATGTTGTTTATTTTTGAATGTTCTCTTTATATCTAGCCTTGCAGTTGAATTTGGTTATTTAATCTAGATAACATTTGGTTGAGTTTGGGGGGTTTTCTAGTAGATTATCATGTCATCCACAAATAATGGTAATTCAAGTTCTTATTCCTTTCTTCAAATTAAATATGTTTTTAGTTGATCTATTCTAGGTATCTCCAACATGACTTCTATTTAGTTCTCTTGAATCTTCCCATCTAGCATCTTGGACAGTTTCTTGTGCAAGAAGCATAGGAAAGCCTAGTCCTTAGACACAGTGGAGACAGATTCATTTTCCAGGGTACACTGGAGAAAGAGCATATGCACTGTAGATCCAAAACACCTTAGTCTGAGGGACGTCTTCCAGACTGCTTCTTAGCTTTGTCTCTCAGAAGTGAAGGGCATAAGTTCAGTCCACCTGGCCCTGTAGCTCTTTTTTTAGAGAGGGTCTCGCTTTGTAGTTCAGGCTGGCCCTGATCTCACCATGTAGCCCAGGCGAACCTTGAATTCACAGTAATCTTCTTGCCTATGCCTCCCAAGTGCTGGGATTATAGGCATGAGCCACCATGCCTGCCTGGTATTGTAGTATGTAGTTACCAGGGATCAAACTCTGGACCTTGCACTTGCAATGCAGGGACTGGGACCACTGAGCTAAATCCCTGCCTCTGGCTCCTCCTTATGGGTGACTTGGAAAGGGTCCTAAGTGGTGTAAATTCAAGGAGCCACAGAGGTAATAGGGTGCTATATTATTCACTGGTAAAGTCTATGTATTCATACCAAGAAGGCACCCTCAGGTCTTTTTCTTCCCCCACCCAGATAGCCTAAATCCCCTTCTTGTCCTTTTTGCTCAGCTCAGATTTTCTTGTGAATAAATTTTTTTTTTTTTAATTTTTTGAGACAGGGTCTTGCTTTGTAGTTTAGGCTGGCTCTGAACTCACTATGTACCTCAGACCCGCCTCAAATTTGAAGCCACCCTCCTGCCTCTGCCTCCTGAGTGTTGGGATTACAGGCGTGAGCCACCACGCCCAGCTCTGGTTTTCATCTATCAAAAAACTCATCCTTGGGCCGGGGAGTTAGCTCAGTGGTTCTGGCGCCTGTCTTGCAAGCGCAAGGACCGGGGTTCAATTCCCCGGTAACCACATAACAATACTGGGTGTGGAGACCCACACCCAGCAGCAACCAGTACCACATACCACAGTGCCGGGCGTGGTGGCTCACGCCTGTCATCACAGCACTCGGGAGGCAGAGGCAGGAGGATTGTGATGTGAGTTTGAGGCTGAGCTGAGGGCCAGCCTGAACCACAAAGCAAGACCCTGTCTCAAAAAACCTAAAATTAAAAAAAAAAAAAAAAACTCATCCTTTAACTCTTTTTCTGATATTAGTTAGCAAGGAGAGGCAGGGAGTTAGAGGATGAAGGAGCTTAGTGACCCCTCCCCACCAAGTGAGAAGGGAGACAGGAAGCATGTGTGCTCTGTGTTTTAAAGGACTACAGATTTGGGGGGAAAGGGATGCTTCAGCCTGTCTCATCTCTCTGGGTCCTAGGGCAGCTTGTCAAGCCTGCCCACATACATTTCTTCCTTGGGTTGCTTCTCTAATACTAGATAGCTTTCTTCCTATCTCCTTACTACCTGAGCTGATCATCGACTGACCCAGGGGATGGCTCTGGTGTTAGGACACAAGTTTGTTCCCCTATCTAAAATGATACATGAACTGGTTGCTAACTGACTTTTCGTTGTGGAGCTTTCATTTATCAGGAAAACCTGTATACTTTTGTGGTATGACCTACTAAAGGTGGAGGGGAGCTGGAGGTAGAGGAAGGGGCTAGGAAGGGGTGGGGTGGGTTACTATCCAGGGGTTCAAATTCCAAAGCTAAATCCTGTCTGCTCTACTACCAGCAGCGTGTTCTAAGTCCCATCTCTCCTCGGATGTTAACTGCTAGGCTGGCCTTCCCAGTTCATTCAGTCGCTTTCTCTGTGGATATGTTCTATCCCGAGTCCTAGGTCCGCCACCTACCTGCTTTCTCATTTAGACTTTCCTCAGCTTTTTGTAAGTAAGCATGCTGTACAGGCCTCACGATGTTTGGTGAAAACTTAGTGGGACCCAGAAGACTTGCTTCCCTAGATAGTGGGTCATGATTAAAACCTAGCACTTTCCTCTGTCAACTAGTATTCCCCAGAGAAACCTATGCAGGAAAGCTTGTCAGGGTTCTATTGTAGTCACTCAGGGGCAAAGTGTTCACTAATCTTCTTAGATGGACACAAATAATGTTTGGTGATTTTAGTATCAGCTGATGGCATCCAGCCAATAGGGCACCCGGGATGGGCCTCTTGACCAGGAGATGGGTTGTGGCCAAAGTGAGAAATCGAAGGAATAGATGCTTGTGTCTGGAGATGCCTGGCATTGAATCCAGGGAGTTAAGCTTTACCAGAGGACATTCTGACTGGGGACTGCCCCAGGACAGTCTGGGGATCATGGACTGACCCAGGGGATGCCCTGTAAAGTTTCTCCTTCTTAATTCTTACTCTCTGTCCACAGACTTATCACAGGAAACACCTTATCCATTCCTCCTGACACCCCGCTTGGATACCTTCTTAGGCAGTGGGATAAATTCAACCTTCAGAGCCTCAAGGAAGAACATCTTATATTCCTGGGTCGTGAGGTAGAGGCTCCGTACTCACTTGGGGAGCAGGAGGCGTGGCCAGTTTATGGCTGCCTAAAATATAACACCATACTCCAATTAAATCTCTTTGGTAAGAAACAAGGGAAGTGGTCAGAGTTGCCTTAGATTCAGTCCTGCATGGCTCTCTATCTAAAGTTAGATCTTTGCCCTAGATGTAATTGTTCCTTGGGACTCTTTGCTGGTGCGTGTACTCCCTCCTATCAGCCCCCCTCCCAGGCTATCTCCTTTCTAACCTATGTTCCCAAGAGATAAAGACAACTTCCCGAGCCCACTCCATATGAGTCTGGGCCTGCCCACCATAGCTTGTGGACTCAGGGGAGTCAACGTCTAAGCCAGACTCCATTTCACCCCTTCAAGAACCAACAAGTATAGAGGATACTATCTGAGTTCAGATCCCTTTTCTGCCATGGATAGTCTGCAAAGCAAAGAGAAACTGGGTCAATTTTCTGTGATTTCCAAAAAATCTGGGAACAGATTCCATACCCTGATGATGGCTTTTGGTCTGATCTGGTGAGATGTCTAGTTTGTCCTGGTTTCTTGCTGTACAGCAAAAAGAAAGAGAGGGCTGGGGATTTAGCTCAGTGGTTCCGGCGCCTGTCTTGCAAGTGCAAGGGGACTGGGTTCGATTCCCAGTAACAACATACAACAGTACTGGGTGTAGAGACTCACTCCGAGCAGCAATCAGTACCACATACCACAGTGCCAGGCGTGGTGGCTCACGCCTGTCATCCCAGTACTTGGGAGGCAGAGGCAGGAGGATTGCTGTGAGTTTGAGGCTGGGTTCAGGGTCAGCCTGAACTATAAAAGCGAGACCCTGGAGAGAGAGAGAGAGAGAGATAGAGAGAGAAAGAGGTGCAAGACAGGGAAATGAGGCCTTTGTGGCTGCTCCCAATTATAATCAGCCAACCATGTGTTATTTGAGCCCTAAGAAGGGCCTGTTGGGATGATAATAGTGGGGGTAGCAAAAGCAAGCCGACTTCATACCTTTGGGCCATTTTAGCAGTCTGTGGAGTCAGGGCTCTGAAGAGAATCCAGTTGCTTTTGATACCAGCTTGAAGCAGCACTCTATAAATACACAAATTTAATCCCAGAGTCTAGAGAGGGCCAAATTATTGTCAAAATGTATTTTATTAACAAGTCAACTCCAAATACTGGAAGAAATTCCAGAAACTTCCATTAAGCCCCAAAAGCTGGGATAAATCAATTGGTTTATGTGGCTGTTAGTTACTTTTCTCATTGTTGAGACAAAATACCTGACACTCAGTTAAAGAAGAAGAGGTTTATTTAGTTCACAGTTTGGAGAGGTTTCCATCCATCAGCTGGCTCCAAGGCAGGGTGGTGTGGCAGACAGGCAAGGCAAAGGAGAAGCAGTTCATGGTTAGTGGAAGCAATCAAAGACTTTAAAGGTATCTTCCTGCCCCCTTTATCCTATCCAGACTATTTATGGTGGGTAGCACTTACACCTATATCCTAGCGCCCGTGGGCCTAGCATTGCACCATGAATCAATCACACACTCTAGATTGAACTGCTTCAGAAAATCCCCACCTCATTTACACACGGCTTTGGTGAGTCATCCAAACACAAGCCACAACAGCGGCTGATAAATGTTTAATAACTATGATGAAATAGAGAAAAAATTAATTGAAGGAAAAATGCAGATAAAAGCCGTGCTGTATCTAATGGATAAGGCTCATGATAAAACCCACCAAGGCAAGCTGAAGTAATCCAAAGCATGATAAAAAACCAGTGCAATGGGCTGGGGATTTAGCTCAGTTGTGCCATGCCTGGCTCACAAGTGCAAGGTCCTGAGTTTGATCCTTGGTAGTGGGTGGGGCGGGGGGAAGTCAGTCTGAGTGTTTCAAGGGCCAGCAATCGAGGCACTGGGCAAAAGAGTGCCCTCAAAAGCCACCAAGTCCTTTTCTAGTTTATCTGAGCACAAATCAGGACTGTTGGCATTGAGAAAGTGAAGGGAAAAGAAGAAGAGAACGTAACTAGAATTTTAGCTGTAAGTTCTAGTCTCCCATGAGTCTGACAACACAAGGCAAAATTATTAGTAAATAGGCAGAAATGAGACTTAGAGAAGAAGTTGAGCTTAGGCCTGATCCATACTACTCTGGGCAGCAAAAAAGTAGACCTGAGCTTGCTACACCTTTTATTCAGTAGCTCCAGAGCTAGCAGTGTTGCAGGTCACTCGGGGTCATAGTTTCAATGCATCAGGTGTAACAAATGAGGTCACTCAAACAGCTGGCATCTCAGGAGTAACAAATATAAAAGGTCACTCAGGGCAGCATGTTCAGTACATCAGAACAATAAAGAACTACATAGGTGGAGGTCTCAGTATAGTTCTGCCCTGGAGCATCAGAGCACCCGGGACCATTGGGGTCTTTGTTGTTCCCAGAGGCAAAGATAAAAGAATCAAGTCCTCAGATCCCCATGTGTCATAGCTGCTCTTTAGGCAGGAAAGCTTGTCCCAGGGATAGTTCCATTTCTCCAATTCATTTTCCCAATAGAGTTGCTCCTAACAGGAAAGGAACTGTTCTCCTTCTCGGAAGGAGATAGGTCATCCACCACAGGATAGCCAGAGGAAAACACTTGTACAGTCAGTAATGGTGCCTGAGACAGCCTGTGTGGCCCTTACACAAGGACATCTCCTTACCTTTCAGGAGCTTCAGGTACCTCTGGTGGTAGCAGATATCCTTTTCAGTGCTGGGCATCTTACTCAACTGTAACCTCTTTCTGGGCTGAAGAATCCTGTTCCTAAATTGTGCCCTTGAAGGAGTTAACTGATCAGTTTTCTTCATTTCCACTCTGAACTGCTTGCTGGGAGATGTCTTTTTCCAATCTCCTTCCTTGCTTGACAATGAAGTGCCCCATACTACCAGTACTTAGCCTCCTTTCCATCCCAGATCACACTGCATAGAAGCCCCACTCCTCAGAGAAAGACAAATGAGCAGTCAAACTCTGAAGGGCCCTTAGCCAAGCTGTGTAAGGAAATCCACACTAAGTGGCTAGTTCTCCTTCCTATTGCCTTCGTGAGCTTTCTGGGTTCCCTCACATCAAAGTCAACCTCAGTTCATTTGAGATGATTTATATGAGGCCCTTCCTGGCATCTGACCTACTTATTGACACTAACACTCACTCTTCCAACTTGTCACCCCTCTACGAAACTTCTAACAGGCCTTCCAGGAATATGGAAATAACATTCTTTTCCTGGGGCCTAACAATAATTGTCACCTCACGGTCTGCCTTGGTGACCACATCTGAATCACACCTCAGAAAGAGAGTGGGCCCCAGGACCAACTCACTCCCAAATGCAAAGGCCCTTGCACAGCTTTCCTTGCCAGCCTCTGCCATTAAAAGTACAGGGAATAGATTCACTAGGGTGTCAAAGACAAGCCCCTTGAGACTTCAGAATACAAAAAAGAGACCACTAGCCGGGTACAGCTGTGAGCCTGGGGATGGCCTCAGGTTTCCATTCAGAAGAGAAAACACCATCCACCCTGCTAAGCCAGGTAAGTGGGCCGTTTTCTTTGCAGTCGTGGCATGTAGAACCACCTGCAAAAAAAGGGAAAATTAACTGCATGCTAGAAATAGAGTCCCTCTGCATGTGACTTGGATAGCTAGTTTAGCTGCTCCTTGCCTGCCTCAACTCAGCTGTTGAGTTCCTTGCCTCAAGGTATAAATGAATTCTTCTGGCTTGATCTTGTTTTCAGTCCTCTTGGGTGGCTCAATAATTGCCTCTAGAAGAAGAGAAAACCATGATTACACAAAACCTTAGTTCTAACCACATCCCTTTCCTATTTTCAAGTTACCTGAGAACCTAACGGTCTACATGAAATTATCCAGGTTATTGCTGTCCTTCAGTGGGTATAGAAAAGTATAGAGGATTGGCCCTAGGTGCTGAGAAGGAGGGATTATGTTTGTTTCTAGACGAATGTTACTTCTATGTCAGTTGGTCCAGAATATGGAGAGATATCATGCAAAAGCTTACTGATCACGCTTCTGAGATCAAATAGGAACTGTCTGAGCCCTGAACCTCCCAGCTAAAAATCTAGAATTGGGCATTCTGGTTACTTCCCTTGATAGGCCCTTTATTAATACTTCTTTCTCATAGCCTTCTATGAGAACTGATATTTTCATGATTTTTAATCTTCCGACTCATGAATGTAATATATTTCTCCATTTATTTAGGTCTTATTTAATGCCTTTCAGTACAGTTTATTGCCTCCCCTCCCACTGTCTTTCCCATGTTTACCTAGATTTACACATAGCGACAAATTATTTTTTGATTTTATTCCAAATGATTTTTGAGAAGTTCTTTCCTAGCTCTTTGTTGGTGCTAACTAGAAAGGCAATTGATTTTTTTTTTTTGTACTGAAACCCCATTTAAAACCTAGAAAAAAGAAAACATGTTTATTGTTTTTAGGGTACATAACAGCTCTAGTTAAATTGTATAAATTTGCTTGGGAAAGATGGGAACAAATTTTAGGATAGTTATTTGGATAAGCAGAGGAAGTGGGATCAGGGAAAGGCAAAAGAGGACATTAATATTGTGCATAGCATTTTATTTCTTTGTGAAACAAAAATGGTAACATACTAAGATTTGTTAAGGCAGCATAGCAGACACATGAGTGATTGTGTTATTATTCTTTGTACTCTTTGAAATATGTTGTAATTTTTAAAAATAAAATACGCAATGTTAACTATGTGCTCAAGATAAATCACTTTTATGATGGATGGCCTCAGAATCCATTAATTCTAAATTGGATATTGCAAAGTGGAAGCAGTGTGCTGAATCCAAACCCCAGATGTCATTGTTTTCTGTGCCCTATGATTTAAAAAATGGATCAGCAAACACCAGAGAGTTTGCATCAGAATCTGGATTTCTGAATTCTTTCAAAAAATTAGAAACTCTGACAACAACCTATTTCCATGTGGTGGTAATTTAATTAGATATGAGCACTCAGTTTGATTTTTAGCCTATTATTATGGCAGCTTTCAGATATTTTCCAAGAGAGGAGAATAGACTTCCAGGTACCTGTTAAGGAGACTTATCAATTCTCAATTTAATTTCAATTACAATTTTTAAAGTTTTTCATTTAAATTTACTTATTTAGGTGGCAGAGTTGAATCTCGGTCTTTCTCACTCTAAGCAAATGCTCTCCCATTGAGCAGCCTAGCTACATCTTTAGAATGTATTCTTTGCTAGGTATCAAACCCAGAGGTGCTCTACCACTGAGCTACATCCCCAGCTCTTCTCCCTCTTCTTCTTCTTCTTCTTCTCCTCCTCCTCCTCCCCAGCTCTTCTTCTTCTTCTCCTCCTCTTCCTATTCTTCTTCTTCTTCATTGTACATAGACTCCTTTTGTTCTTCTAATTTAAAATAAACATAGCATTAGAGAGGCTGGAGGGTGCTGTACTTTTACAACTTTTATTTTTTTCTAATGAATAAATGTAAAGAAGAAAAAATTACTGTTTTTTTAGCTACTAAAATATATCATTCATTCACTTGTTAAAATACTTTAACTTAACCTGTTCTGGGTCAGGGTTTGGCTTTTTTTTTTTTTTTTTTTGAGACAGGGTCTCCCTTTGTAATTCAGGCTGCCCCGGAGCTCACTATGTAGCCCAGGCTAGCCTCGAACTCACAGCAATCCTCCTGCCTCTGCCTCCGGAGCGCTGGGATTACAGGCGTGAGTCACCACGCCTGGCACTGTGGTATGTAGTACTGATTGCTGGTGGGTGTGAGTCGCCACATCCGGCATTGTTGTAGGTGGTTCTCAGGACCTTGTGCTTGTAAGGCAGCCGCCAGAACCAGTGAGCTAAATCCTCAGCCCAGCACTTTTTTTTTTGTAGAGGTTGAGAAAGTAAATACTTTAGGCTTTGCAGGCCTGACATGATATCCACAATAGTGTTCTTTGTTTGGGTCCGTTTTTTTTCAATTTTTATTAATATATTAGACATTAAAAACAATAGCGAGTCCTTACAAATGAATACCCACACCAACAACTGTTGAGAATATATTTTGCCTCATTATTCTGTTTTAACATACAGTATAAGCACTATCAAGATACATCTATAACTCTACTAACCCTCCCCATTTACAAAGACTCTGTTTCCATTTTTTCCGATTTTTTGTCCTTTGACATTTCTCCTTTCTCCCACCGCTCCTCCCTAGTTCCCCTTCTCTTTTGAACATTTTCTTCCTACTTTGCAATACCTCTTATACATTATGGTTCTCACACTTACAGTTTCTCACACCAGAGAGATTATTTGATATTTACACATCTGTGCTCTACTTATTTTACTTATGAATATGGCCCCAATATGCATTCATGTAGCTATAAATGTCTGAAGTTCATCATTCTTTATGGCTGAGTAGTACTCTATTTTATTAAAAAAATACATCTTTATCTAGTTACCTGTTGATGGAAATTTGAGTTATTTCCATGATTTAGCTATTACAAACTGCTGCTATAAACATGTCCAGCCTTTTTCTTTTGAAATAAGGTTTTACTAAATCACTGAGTTGCCCAAGCCAAATTCAAATATGTGATTCACTTGCCTCAACCTGTCTCAGTGCTGAATTACAGAGGAGTATGACCATGTATGACTAAAACTTTTCTTTTGAGTTTTTGTTTTTGTTGTTGGGACTGTGCACTGAACTTGTGACCTTGTGTTTGTGAGGGAGGCACCAGAACCACTAAGCTAAGTTCCTGGCCCTAAAACTTTTTTTTGAGACAAGGTCTCATTCTAGTCGAGGCTGGCCTTAAACTCATATGTAGCCCAGGCTGGCCTCAAACTTTCGGCAATCTTCCTGCCTCAGCCTCCCAAGTGCTAGGATTACAGGTGTGTACCACCTTGCGTGGCTCTAAAACATTGATTTTTTAATTGACAGAAATTATATGTATTGTAGGCACATGTTTGAAAATATGTATGCATTGTGCATTGGCTAAATTGAGCTAATTAACATTAACTACCTGGCCTAGTTTCATGATAATTAAACTCATATTTAATCTGCACATCACTCCTGATGAGAACACAATGTTTTCCCTGGAATTTAAAAAATATATTGTTGTTAGTTATAGTCACTCTGTGATAAAATAGAGCTCTTGAACTTTTTCCTCTTAATTGCAATTCTGAATTCTGTGACTGACACCCCACTCCCACTTCATATGTGAGATCATGTAGTTTGCTTCTGTGCCTGACTGCACAGAGTAGCCTCTAGGTTCCCCCGTGGCATTGTTGCAACTGACATTTCATCTGCTCACACGTGTGTCAAAGTGAGTAAGTGCGAGAGACAGAATTGCACTGTGTATCCCGGGTAATCCTCCAACTATTAATCCTCTCACCTCAGATTATGAGCATGTGCTGTCTCCTGCAGCTTCATTCTTTTTGAAAGCTGGATAGTATTCCACGGACTATATCACATTTTCTTTATTCCTCCATTGATAGACACTTAGTTTTATTCCACACCTTTTGCCATTGTGAATAATTCTGCAGTGAACACACTGCTTTCATTTCCTTTAGATATATACCCAGTAGTGGGATTGCTGAATCATATGGTAGTTTTAGTTCTGAGATACCTTCATGCTGTTTTACAGAGTGATTATTAATTTACATTCCCTCCAGTAGTGCAAACGCTCCCTGTTGGTCACATTCTCAATGACCCTTGTCAGTATCTTGAGAAATACATAGCATGCATGCATCTGCTTGTGTGTGTGGGTGTGTGTGTATGTGTCCGTCCATCCATCTGTCCCCATGCAACTAGAGATAGTTGAACGCAGGTCCTCAGGTATGCTAGGCAAGTGTCCAGTCCTGGCACAGACATTCTAGTAGGTGAAAAGCTCTACCTCATAATTTTAGTTTGGTTTTTCTGATGGTTAGAGAGGTTGAACATGTTTTCATATACTTCTTAACCATTTTTGTGTCTTTTGAGAAATACGTACAAATGCTCGTGTTTTATTTATATTATATTTTAAAATATTTCACTGCAGTTCATTAATACAGTCAAATATCCAGTTGGTACTCAAATTATCCCTAATTTCCCAACTTTATAGATTGTTCAAACAAGAATTCAAATAAAGCCCTTGATTGCATGCCTTTGACACATGTCTTAAACCTTTCAGATGTGCCAGTTAAGTCTAGGCCAGCAGCTTCCAAAAAAACTATTTATTGGGCCAGGTATTTAGCTCAGTGGCCCTGTGGCTGCCTTGTAAGCATAGGTGATGGGTTCAATCCTTGGTCCTGAAAAAAATCTCGCATTTGTTTGTTTGTTGGCGGTACTGGGGATTGAACCAGAGAGCCTTCAGCTTTATCTCTTGCATTTTGTAGTTTTTCCTTGAGATGGGGTTTCCTAGGTGATGTAGTCTACCATAGTGACTTTTCTTAGGCGGGCCTTAAACTTGAATTATCCGTCTCAGCTTCTAGTGTAGCTGAGGCAGGCATGTGCCCAGCACCAATATGTTCTTTTATCTATGCTTGCAGTGGGATGGTAGCTACTAGTTATATGTGCCGCTGTACACCTGATTTTCTTTTTTCTCCCCTTAGAAATAAGGTCTTGCTATGCAGTTCAGGCTTGCCTGGAGCTCACTAGATATCCTAGGCTGGCCTGGAACTCGTTGTGATCCTCCTGGCCCAGCCTTCCGAGTGCTGGTGTTATGGGCATGTGCCACTATGTGTGGCTGAAAACTAGAAATGTGAGTAGTACAACTGAAAGAATGGATTTTTAATTTTGATTTCAGTTATTAAAACTATTTACTCACAACTTTATTGGGATGACATTTACATAATCATAAAGTTGTTTCATGACTACTATTTGTTCCAGAATGTTTTGCATCATCTCTAAAGGAAGCTTACTAGTGGCTATTTTCCATTCTTTCTTGATTTTAGTACCTACCAATCTCTAGTTTTCTTTTCATTGCTATGGATTTATCTATTTTGAATATTTCATATCCAAAAGTGTGGCTTCTTTCACTGGCAAAATGAGAAAGTGGTCACACACACATGTAATCTCACCATTTGGAAAGCTGAGGCAGGAGGATCACTTTGAGTTTGAAGCCAGCCTAGCCTACAAAGTGACTTCAAGTTCAGCCTGAACTATGTTGTGAGACACTGTCCTTCAAAAAAGAAAAAAAAATGTTGACTAAGATGGATGGTACCGCATACATTTATAATCCCAGCTATTTCAGAGGTTGAAATGAAATCAGATTTCAGAGATTTACCTCGGCAACTTAATGAGACCCTGTCCTTGTCTGTCTATTATTTTGGGGTTTTTTTTGACAGTGTCTTGCTATGTCGTGCAGTCTGACCTTGAACTCATTGTCTAGCCCTGGCTTCAGCCTCCCAAGTTCTGGGAAGACAGGAGTGAGTAACCACACAAGATGAGACCCTGTTTTACCAAGAAAGGGGTGGGGGGCCCATAGCTTAGTAGTTTAGTACTTGGCTAGCATGCAGGAGGCCCTGGGTTCAATCTCCAGTAACAAAACAATAATAACAAACAAAACAGAACTGTCCAACTCACTTGTCTAGAAATGTAAACTTATTTCTGTATTCTCAATTCTATTCCTATGGTTTGTATGTGTGACCTTATCCCAATATCATACTGTCATTCCTGGGGCTTTGTAGTAAAATTTAAAATCAGAAGAGTGAGTTCTCTTCAAAGAGTTCTTGCATGATGATTTTGGCTCTTCTTTGATCCTTTTACTACTGTATAAATTTTAGAATCAGTCTGTCCATTTCTGCAAAAACGGCAGCTGAGATTTTGATAGGGTTTTCACTGAATCTCAATTTGGGGTAATAATATTAAGCTCTGTAATCCACGAACTAGATGGCTTTCCATTTATTATATTTAGATCTTTAATTTCTTTGTCTTTTACACTTCTTTTCTTAAATTATATTTCTAAGTGCGTTATTTATTTATTTATTTTTTTTCTGAGACAAGGTCTTGTTCTGTAGTTCAGGCTGGCCCTGAGCTCACTATGTAGTGCAGGTGAGCCTGGAACTCACAACAGTCCTCCTGCTTCTGCCTCCCAAGGGCTGGGATTACAGGCATGAGCCACTACACCTGGCACTGTGGTGTGTGCACTGATTGCTGGTGGGCATGAGTCTCCACACCCAGCGTTGTTGTATGTGGTTACCGGGGATCGAACCCGGGCCCCTGCGCTTGCAAGGCAGGTGCTGGATCCACTAAGCTAAATCCCCTGCCCTGAAGGCTAGTTTGATCATAAGCCACCCTCAGAAAAGGCTGACCCCTAAAGATATGTCCAAACACAAAGATGTACATAAAAAACAAATTTTCCTTTTCAAAGTGCTTTTAAGAAAAAATCAAATAGCAGGTCCTTGGAAGTCTAGGTTCTTTTTCCCTCCCTGTTCCAAATTCATGTTATGGTTTTTGGTTGGGTGGTGCTACCCATAGTGGCTGAGAGGATGGTTCCCACATCACTGTGGCCTTATTCCAGTTTAATTTTTCATTTGTTTGGTTTGTGTTTCTCTCATCCTACTCAGCTGCCCATTTGTCCAGAACTGCCTCTGCCTCACCATCTTCATCTTCACCCTCTTTCTCGGGATCACCTTTCTCCTCGTCTCCCTCCTCGCCTTCCTGGTCCTACTTCCTCACTGGCAGCCTGTGCAAAGGAAAGCAAAAGTTCAGATCTCTGGTGGGACAGTTGTCTGAGTCCAGGGCCAAGTGGCAAGAGGGAAGACGACACACTAGGTAAGTGCTCTACCACTGAGCTATACCTCTAGCTCTTCTTTAAATTTTTTTTTTGAGACAGGGTCTTGCTAAGCTGCCCACACTTGCATTGAACTTGGAATCTTCCTGGCCCAGCCTTTGAAGTAGATGAATGTTTTCACAGAAAAATCTTTTTGCATGTATTGAGATGATCACGTGGTTTGTTTTTGTTTTTGTTTTGAGATAGGGTCTCGCTTTGTATTTCAGATTGGCCTTGAACTCACTGTGTGGCCCAGGCCAGCCTTGAACTCACAGCAATCCTCCTGCCTCAGCCTCCTGAATACTGGGATTACAGGCTTGAGTCACCATGCCTGGCATTGTGGTATGTGGTACAGGGGATTGAGCTCGGGACCTTGCTCTTCTTACCAGGCAGAAGCCAAAACCACTGAGTTGAGGGGCCGGGGATATAGCTCAGTGATTCCGGCACCTGTTTTGCAAGCGCAAGGGCCCAGGTTCGATTCCCGGTAACCACATACCATACTGGGCAGGGAGACTCATCCCAGCAGCAACCAGTACCGCATACCACAGTGCCGGGCGAGGTGGCTCATGCCTGTAATCCCAGCACTCGGGAGGCAGAGGCAGGAGGTTTGCTGTGATGTGAGTTTGAGGCTGAGCTCAGGGCCAGCCTGAACCACAAAAGCGAGACTCTGTCTTAAAAAACCCTACAAAAAAAAAAAAAAACAAAAAACCACTGAGTTGAATCCTCGGCCTGGATCATGTGGTTTTCATCCTTTATTAATATGGTATATTACATGGATTGCTTTTCATATGCTAAAGCAACTTTGCATTTTTGAAATAAATCCTTTGTCTCTGTATAATATTTTTTATATGTTGCTGTATTTGATTGAGGATATGTTTATTGATAAGAAATACTGATTTTTTTTTTTTTTGGTATGTTTGGTTTTGGTGTCTCCTATTGTTTGGAAGACTTTGAAGAAATACTGGTGCTTCAAATGCTCAGGAGCACAGAACAATGAGCAAGAGCTGGCTTTCAGCAGCTGACAAGAATGGGACTGATACTTACGGTAATATCAGGATGGGGAGAACTGACAGGCAAAGTTCTACTAGAGAGGAAAAGGGAAGTTGCAGAGAAATGCTCTCAAGGCACTGCTCCCTGCTGCCCAGCGCTCTTGCATCTTGCAAAAAGGCTCCAGACTGCAGGACGACCTCCCTCCTAAAAGAGAATCTTCAACAGGGCAAATATATCCTTCTTGTAGGCCAGGTGGAGCTTGCTCAGAAGTGTTGGTGTTGTTGGCCTCGCTGGGGTTTTCCTCATCTGTGGTGGGAGGATAGTCTCTTTGAACGTCAGTAATAGTCCTTCTCAGTGATAGTCCTGACACACCCCAAGGTGTTTTTGGTTATTTCAGATGTCTTGCAGTTCTCAGGACAAATTCTTTTATATTTGTTTAAAAACGTGCATATATATGGTTTGCCTTTGTGGTGCACGTGTCACAGGAGGCAAATGCAAACTGCGGTTAAAATGGACACAACGCAGATGGAGGAGGGGCAGGAAAAGGTGAAGGTTTCATTTCCTGGAAATGGCAGTAATCCTATGGGTCGCAGAACCCAGCGGGCAATGACGAGAAGAGTTTACCAAATTTACAAGGAAGGTGTCACCAGAAGCCAGATCCTCATGTGCCGTGAGGACCCGGCTCCCCACTCCGGTTCTTTGTGTCTTTGGCTGCGTGGTTCAGGCTAGCCTTGGACCTCAGTGCTGGACCTCTGGGTAGGCACCACCACACCCAGCTGGCTCTTTGTGTCTTTAATGAAATAATTCAGTAAAGACAGCCTTGCAGGAGGAGTTTAGGTAGAATTCTGTGTATAGTAGATAAGAGTTAGCCCTTTAAAGCTGGAAATGGGCAGTGGCCCAAGGAGATCTGCTTGGAAAGTCAGTTTGGATAATTATTGTCTATATAAAAGTCGCCCCTGGGGTTCAGGAAACTAGGGAAATTATAACACCAATATTTACTTAAAACTTACTTTGGAATTACAAAATGTCCTCTTGCTCAGTTTTAGATGATCAATGTTGCCTCGGGGGCTTTAATCATGTACGAAACTTAATGGAAGAAATTTACCAGTTCTTAATGTAAATCAGGTTCCAGCCCAAAGCCGGAAAGTCTTCAAAGAACATTTCCTGTCCTGATATGGAACCATACGCCTTGGCACCCAGGGATACTGCATGCCTTGTTCTGAAACTAGAGGGCCCGGCATCAGGAGGAAGGCGCACAGCATGGAAATTTAAAATGTCATTGTGCTCCGTGGGATCATTGTGGGTCTGAGGCCTAACAAATGATGTATTGTTCATTGAAGTTTTTGTTCCTTTACATCAGCATGCTATTTTGGACGCCCTCCTCCTGGTCCCTCAGTTCTAGAAGGCTGTATCATCTGCAAAAATAGAGCCTGGTTTGGTACCTGCCCAAGGTTTCTCAGCTGGAGAACAGGAAGGGTCGCGATGGACAGCACTGGTGTTGGTCCGGGCAAGTGCCCACGTGACAAGGACTCTCAGAAGCAAACTAAGGCCTTTGCCTGCCTGAAGACAGCCGAGGTTAGCTTCTTGAACCCGAAGACTAACACTTACATTATAATTCACCAAAAGAATGGATCAAAAAGGATGGAGGCAAGACTAAGTGTATTTCACTTTTTCTAATTAATTTCTGGCGAAATAACCAGGGCCTTTGCACTGGGCTACATCCTAGCCTTTTTAATGTGTTTTTCTTTTGAGACTGGCTCTCACCAAATTGCCCATGCTAGTCTCAAACTTAACCATCCTGCCTCAGCCTCCCAGAGTGCGGGGATTACACGTGTGCAGCCTTCCCCACTAATCTCCCAAGAAATAATGCAAACAACAGATATGGAGGAAGGAGTGATTGAGACAGGGAGCGGTGTGTCCCTCCAATCAGGACTCCGGGTGCAATTCATTAGCTGTACGTGCGGGGGGGGAGGGGGACTGAGGCCGTTGCTGGCCTGAACATCTTGTCTTTCACGTTACCTGACCCTGCTCCTGGCCATCGCTGATTGGACCTTAACTAACCTTTAGTTCTAAGATAAAAATGTACAGAGAAGGGACTGGCAAGGCCTTTCACTCGAGGATATGTGGTTTTAGATTCATCTCAAACATTTCAGCTATCAAAAAGAAAAAAAACAAAGGCCTGATGTAAATGTAACAGGAAAACATCAACTCTTGTTACAGCCCAGAAGGCTCCAAGGCGTCATTATTTTCTGTACATGGCTGCGCGTTTGAAACAAATTTAACCAAAAATGTTGTGGCAAGAATGGGAGGAGCTGGAAAGGCTTTCTGCTGTCTATAAAGCATGGGTTCAATCGCAAAGCGGCGTGGGAGGGGAAAGGCACGGCTTCACCCCTTTGTCCAGACCGGGTGTGGGGTGGGCGGAAGGGGGCGCGCCCAGAAAGTTCCTGTCTCCGCCTCTACTTGGCCCCGCCCCCTCCTCCACACGGCCCCGACCCTCCCCCACACCTCCTCCTTCCCTCAGTGACTCCGCCCCCCGTCTCTAGGTAACCACGGAGGGCTAAACAAAGCGGCCAGAAGCCCACAGCCGGCCCACCGGCCCTCCTGCCGGGGCCTTCAACTTGAGCTTCTGAGAGCCATGGCCCTGCCGATGCTGCCGGGCTATAGCTTCAAACCCAATGTGAGTAGCCAGGAGACCTAAAGTCAGAAGTCCAGAACTGAGTTTGGGGTCCAGGCAGCCTTTGGGCGTGGCCAGCTCCCCAGTTCCTCCCCTCCCCACCCCTTTTCTGGTGTAGAGGAGACCTGCCGCTGGTTCTTCTGAGTTTGGTGTAGATACTGTTTTTTATTCTCATTTTACAAGGAAACCGAGACCAGTGTTTGAGGTGAAGCTGGATTTTTTTGGTTTTTTACCAGACAACCTTTCTTTTACAGCTCAGGAGCCTAATGGGTATTCTCAATACTCTTAAGTGAAATAGATAAATGTGGTTTTCTGTTATTAACTGGAGAAATAATGTTGCAGTTAAGGGCAGTAGGTATTAGATAGGTAAGGGTTCTGACCACCAATAAAAATTAGTCCTAAACTGTAGAGAAAGAGAGAAATCCAAACTTGGAAGGCCAGATAAAAGCAGAAAGCAGAAAAACCCTATTAAAGAACTTTTGGCAGTAAGTAGCACCTTATTTGTTTAGTGGTACTAGGGTGAGTTACGTCCCCAGCCCTTTTCTTATTTTTAAGTCTCAGTTTGCCCAGGCTGGACTAGAATTTGTAATCTTCGCGCCTCAGCCCCCCAGAGTTCTGGGGTTACAGGTGTGTGCGGTCAGCTCTGGCTCAGGCCACCCTATTTAGACAGCAGCAGGCAAATGACCTAGGCATTTGTCTCTACTTGGCTTTGGCAGTTGTATCTGCTGGAGAAGGAGAGTTAATACACTGATGAGAGGGAATTAGACGGACCCACGCAGAACCTCGCAGGAGTTCAGAAAGCAGACAATAGGTGAACTTTACAAAGTCTGAACAGTGCCTGTCTCAGTTGCTGGCCCTAAAGCACCAGGATGTTTTGTAGCTTCTGATCCCACTCTTAGGTTAGTCAGTTCAGATTTGCAAACGGGATCATGCCTATCTTAGCAGCCACGTCACTGGCTTTGGTAAGACCGAGCACAGCACCCCAAAAAGAAAGCTTCCCGAGAGGCAGGGCATGCAAGAAGACTCCAGAAATAAAGAAGTACGCTGTGTAAAAGTAATTTTACTAAAAAGTGAAAGCAGAGCCTGCAGTGTCTTGCTCAGTACCCATGCCCACCACCTGCGGATGTATCACAGCTCTTGCACACAGTGATTAAGGGTGGGAAGGAAAAAGTGCTTGGAGGAGATAATTTTAAAATCAGCAGCATTGTACTGAATGTACTTTTGCTTTTTTGTAACACTTTTTTTTATTGTGAAGAATAACACATACACCCAAAAATGTACAGTGGGATGATCACGAAGTGAACATCAAGATAATACAATATTGGGCCAGGGATTTAACTCAGTGGTTCTGGCGCCTATCTTGCAAGCCCAAGGGCCCAGGTTCAATCCCTGGTAACCACATACAACAATACTGGGCATGGACACTCACCCCACCAACCATCAGTACCACGTACCACAGTGCCTGGCACGGTGGCTCGCAAGGGTAATCCCAGCACTCGGGGGGCAGAGGCAGGAGAATTGCTGAGTTCGAGGCTTGCCTGAGCTACATAATGAGCTCAGGACCAGCCTGAACTACAAAGTGACACTCTATCTCACGCACACACACAAAAGGAATACGGTATTGCTGGGGGTTAGCTTCACAGTACAGCACTTGCCCAGGGAGTGGAAGGGGCTGAGTTCCATCCCCTGTGCTGCAAAAAAGCCCAAACAAATACAGATAGTCAGTACTCCAAAAGATGTCTTCCTTAGATAAGACCTACTGATTTAATAAGTAAAAATATATATTCTGAGTACTGCGTGGGATGTATTTGTAGTATCATTTGTTTATCTGAAGTTGAAATTTAACTGAGCATCTTGTATCGTAGGTACCAACTATGAGCCTATGTGTTGCCCTTTCCACACTCTCAACATGTAGTCAGTTTCCTGGATTCTATTACTATAATTAAATTTGCTTGCTTTTGAACTTTCTGTTCATGGAAATATTGGGTATTCTTTTGTGACTGGTCATTTTAGTTTATTTTTGAGACAGAGTCTCACTATAGAGTTAGGCTGTGGTTGAACTCATGCATCCCCAGGGTAGTCGTGAACTCACAGTGGGCCTCCTGGCTCACCCTCCTGAGTGTTGGGACCACAACATGTGTATAGCACAGCCTGGGACTGGTTCTTTAGTTCAACATTGTTTGTGAGATTTGTTCATGTGGCTCTTTTGTTCATGTGGTATTTTGTGCATATGCATTACTCTGCAGCAGACGTGGCAAACCTGTAGCACTTATGCTGTAGCTGTTTGTTTTCCTTGAATATTCTAAAAGGTCGCCAGCACTGCTGTGTAGTATTTCATTGTGTGAATACAACACCATCCATAACAAACTTGTTTGGGTTCTTACAAAGAGTTTTGATATGACTTTTCTTGTTTATGTCTTTTGGTATGATTACTAGATCATAAGGTATTCATATGTTTAGCTGTAGTAGACAAAGTGATTTTACTGATTTTAATTCCCACTAGCATTTTATTTATATAATTTACTGTTTTACTTAATTTTTTTTTCGAGACAAGGTCTCATCTCACTGTGTAGTTCAGGCTTGCCTTGAACTCATGGCGACCCTCCTGCCTCTGCCTCCTGAATGCTGGGATGATAGGTGTGCACCATCTTGCCAGCTTACTTTGTAAAATTTAATGTTTGTGTTTTAAATTAGGTACTTCAGCACCTCGATGATTCCTGATGAAGCTGAGCATGTCTTACGTACTTGCCTTCTGAACAATCTGTTTCATGTCGTGCTTGCTTGTCTCTCCTCTGATTTTCTACAAGATTGCAGGCCTGTTTCTTAGTGACTTGTAGGGTATCTTTTGGACTATAGATGGTCTTTAAACTCTCTTAATGTTTTTCTTTTTCCTTTGTAGTAGTTTCAGGTTGTATTTTCTTTTGTTTTGGGTACTGAGTGTCAAAGTCAGAGGCTCACACACACTGAGCCAGTGCTCCAACTCTGAGCTATATCCTCGGCTCCTTAATGGTGCCTCTGACACACCTTTTCCCTTACATGACTGTGCTTGTCTCCTCTTTTAGAAATGCTTTCACCTAGGTCACCCTTGTTATCTTGTAGAAACTCTGTAGTTTTTATCTCTAATATGTAGAGCTACAGTCTTAGCCAGAATGCATTTGTATGTGTGTGAAAAGATGTAGAGGTCAAGTTGTGTCTTTCTACTGTGTGAACATTCCGTTGATCTAGGAGCATTATTTTTGGAAAAGGCTGTTTTTCTATTTTTCTGCGGAGCAAGCTTTGTCATAAATCAAGTATCCATCTGTACGTGGATCTGTTTCTAGACCTTATGAGTATGTTTAAAACAATGATTTATTTAATATTTGTTTTGTGCTTGAGACCAATGCAAGTGCATATGAACTAGAGAATAATGCCATACTTATTAGATGTCTTGGGTTGTCATTCAACAAATCAGCATTTATTGTGAACCCTACAATGTGCCTCATCAGGTAGCTGCATTTTTAAAATTGTGCTTGTCTTGATAGCAAGTGTGCTGTGTATTACCAAAAAAAGCAGTATAATTTTTTAAAACTTGTACTTAGTTAAAAGATTGAATGCTTTTTGGCTTAGGATGGTCAGAAAGTCAGTAAAGCCATATTTGTCCTTCTAATCCTTCCCCCCTCAGTTTGTGGAATTAAATTATGATGTGAAAAACCTTGAATTTTTTTGTTTTTTCCTAACTGGGGACTGAACTCAGGACTTTGCACTTGCGAGGCAGGCAGCGGCCCCACTGAGCTACTCCTGGCCCATATGGCTTGTGAGACCCAAGTTGGCATAAAAACAGCCATTCTGTTCAAAACCTCTACTTTCTCTCCTGTCAGCTCCCTGTGAACCCAGTTCTTGTCTCCTTGGGAACTCTCCCCCCATCGGATCAGCGCAGCCTATGTTTTTAGAACGCACTATTCTAGAGTAACACCTTAGAAATAACCGTTTTTGGTACGCTGTCACCTTATTAATAGAATGATTTCGCTTCTGCATAGAAACTACTTGATAACAGGTGGAGGTGTAGTAGATTTTGCGTTTAAATGCTGTGCCTTAGTCAAACTCAGGGCCTTTCCTCCGTGGCTTGCCCCAGAGGAAACGGACCCCAGCTGGGTAATAAAACTTTTGGTTGGACTTTAAGATCCTGTCCTGTCCTGAGAGCTTGTCACTTGTTGGGACTTGGGCATAACAGGCTTTGTATGGCTAACTTCATTGTTTCACCATTTGGGCTTAAAATTCTAACATGAGTTAACTTTTACTTAGAGAAGTGAAAAACGATGTTGTTTCCTTAACTTAGCTGCTAGTAGTCAGTCATGAGCAATAGATGGATTTCTGGCCAGGGCTCAGTGATATTGCAGCCTCTACTTTTATCTTCGAAATGCAAAAAGTGTGCTTTCTAAAATAGAAGTTTTTGCATGATTGATGGCATTGAAATTGTTTATTTTGATATGCATTAATGAAAAGCCTTAAGGAAAGATCACAACTAGACTCCAGATTTGTGTGTTCTGTTTTGTGATACTGGGGACAGAATCCAGGCCCTTCACACTGAGCTACATCTTTAGACTGGTTTTATTTTGTATTTTGAGACAAGGTCTTACTAAGTCACTAAACTGCCCGGTCTAGGCTTGTCTTTGCTGTCTCCGGTCTTAGCTTCCTAGAGCGCTGGGATTACTGGCAGGTGTCTGTGATCATGCCCAAATTCTCTTTTTCTAAATTTATTGCTGGATTTCTATAGACCTAAGGAAACCGCAGGTGTACTGTCAAAATGATAAAGTATTAAAGTTAAAAGGGACCTTTGTGGCCAAACCTGAAGACTCTTTGTACAGCACTCTTTTTGTTTTATTAAGACAGGGTCTCGCTTTGTAGTTTAGGCTGGCCTTGATCTCACTATGCAGCCCAAGCTGGTCTCAGACTCCCCGCACCTTCTTGCCTTGGCGGCTAGAGTGCTGGATAACAGGTGTGTGTCACCGCCGCTGGCTTCTACAGCCTTTTTAACAGATGGTGGGGTAGTTGTTCCGAATGTCCCTCATGAGTAAGGGGCAGCAGCTCTCTTGCTCTGCTGTTTAAATGTTTCCCTCTTGTGTGTTGGTGGGGAGGGAACCCAGCACCCTGTGCCTGTGCTTTACCACCGAGCTACATCCTCAGCCACCTCCTCCTTTTTATGAAGCTACCTCACTGTCACGGAGTGAGGGCCTCTTGCGCGCTGGGCCTGCTGTCTCCCCACTGAGCCACACCCCAGCCTCCACCACTAATTTATGACGAAACGGAGGCTTTATGAAGAAAGAAAAATGATTTGAAATCGCACCGTAAAATAAAATAGGAATTTAATATATCATGGCTGGCATCGAAAGAAACGGGGGAGAGAAAGTAGAAAGAAAAAGAATAAAGTAGATTAGAATGAAAACCCCAGAGCTTGCCCGGCTTGGGAAGGGAGCCAAGTGTTGCCTCCTTCCTGTGCAGACTTGCGTAGATGGGCGTGTGACTGCGCTCAACGTCGCTGATACTGTGGTCTGTGGTCGCCGTCTGTGTTAGAAAAACGTTCTCTAGAGCCGCTGCCAGCATTCCTTGCCCTGGTGTTTTAAATTAGAATCTTCAGTTTTTTTCAGGCAAGATCTAGTCTACCCTCCAGGGGGCCTAGACAGAGCCTAATCAGCCTTTCTCCATCTTTAATTAAGTTTTTAAAATTTAAAAAGTTTTTTTAGCTAAAATTTGCATAATAAAATTACCATTCAACAGTGTGCAATTTAGTGGCACTTAATACATTTGGCATTGTATAAGCAGAACTTCAAACTAGTCCCAAGACATTCCCGAGTGCTGGGATTAGAGGCGTGAGCCACCACACCCATCACTTGGTAAGTGGTACTGACTGTTGATGGGTGTGAGTCACCATGCCCAGTATTGTTGTATAAGGTTATTTAGGGATCAAACCCAGGCCCTTGGGCCTGCAAGACAGGCACCAGAACCTCTGAGCTAAATTCCTGGCCCTCACTGTCTTTTTTTTTTGAGTGAGGAATCATAGATTTTAGTGGGGCTGTTGTTGATTTCATCTAAGGTATTTAACTACTCTTTCTCTTTTTCAGAAAGCTCATCAACTCTAAAGCAGGTGGGAGTGTGGTAGACGATTCAAGTTTTCTTCTTTTTTTGTATCAGGAATCAAACTCAGGGCCTTGCGCTTGCCAGGCAGGCACTGTGCCCCTGAACTACATCCCTGGCCCTTTTTTGTTTTTTTTGAGAAAGGCTTTCTGTATGTAGTTCAGCCAGGCCTTGAACTTGCTGTGGAGCCCAAACTGACCTTGAACTCATGGCAAGCCTGCCTCAGCTTCCTGAGCACTGGGAGTACAAGTGTGCATCACCATGCCTGGCTTGAATTTTTTTTTTTTTTTTGAGACAGGGTCTCACTTTGTGGTTCAGGCTGGCCCTGAGCTCAGCCTCCAACTCACATCACAGCAATCCTCCTGCCTCTGCCTCCCGAGTGCCGGGATTACAGGCGTGAGCCACCACGCCCGGTACTGTGGTATGTGGTACTGGTTGCTGCTGTGTTGAGTCTCCACGCCCAGTATGGTATGTGGTTACCAGGGATCGAACCCGGGTCCTTGCGCTTGCAAGACAGGAGCCGCATCCACTGAGCTAAATCCCCGGCCCCCTGGCTTGAATTTTTTACCTGATTTTTATCTTATTGAAGTAGATCTTAAAAAGCCTTCTCATATTTTATATTACAGGGTTGCTAGTGAAGAATGATCATGTGGTGAGGTAAATGGTATGAACAAGAGCAAGTTAATGTCTCTTATTTAAAACAAAAATGACTTTTAGCTAAATGTTTTTGTTTGTTTTATTTTTAGTCCTAAAAATTGAATCCATGGGCTTTCTAGCACTGACGTATATCCTTTGTCCTTCACTTTTTTTTTTTTTCTTTTTCCAGGCTAACCTGATACTTGGGCATCCTCCTGCCTAGTAGCTGAAATTATAGGCCACAGTGACATAGCTGGGTATTAGCCAGATTTGGTTTTTGCTTTTTCTCTCTTTTAAGGCAAGGCCTCAGTATGTACCCCAGGCTGGCCTTGGAACTCACAGTGATCATCCTCCCTCGACTCCTAGTGATAGGATTACAGGTGTGCCCCTTGTTACCAGGGATCCAACCTGGGGACCTTGTGCTTTCCAGGCAGGTGCTGTGTCACTGAGCTACATCCGTGGCTCTCCCCAGCCAGAATGAAAAAAACAAATAAAAAGCCATGTGGTTAAACTTAGCTCACCTTTCTTTCTTTTTCATCCACTTAAAAAACCATTCATAAATGAGCATAATTTGTCATTGATAAACACTCTAAGGTTATTATTTTTGTTTTAATCCAAAGCTGGATTACTTTTTCAGAAAGGTTCAGTTGATGTAATTTAAGTAAACGAAAATTTTAGTTAAGCTATTTATAACTTGAAAATATGGTGACAGTGCTAAATAATGAAGTTACTAAAACCATTCAGCAAAGCATTATGAATCAAAATGCACGTGGTTCTATATAGAGTTTAAAAATTAAATCTTTTTTTACTAGCTGATGTGATCAGGTTCAAATATAGGCAGTTCTAAAATTAACTTGATTTCCTCAGAGATATATAAATCATATAAATGGGTGTTTTTTAAAAGAAAAAGAAAAATTATCTCCTTTATGAAACCTAGGCTTGTATTTTGCCACATAAAAACTCAGTCCTGGATCAGACGAGACAAGCACACATAGATTTCATTTTCAGCTGAAATGAGATTTCTGGCCTTCTCCATACCTGATAGACCAGAGGTTTGTTTAAACATATGAGAAGGTCAAAACTGCAGCAAATGATCATTGCTTTCCCTTGAATGGCAGGACACTTGACTTTCACGTAAATTCTGAACTGGCCATACGGTAGGTATGTGTTTAACTTTACAAGAAATTACTCTACTGCTCCATTCTGGAATCTCACCAGCAGTGAAAAAGAGTTCTGGTATTCTGAATCCTTGAGAGAAATGGAATTGGCAATATTTTGGGTTTTAGCTATTTTAATAAATATATAGTGTGACTCGATTTTAATTTTTATTCCCCTAGTGGCTGTGATGTTCAGTGTCTTTTTACGGAATTCTTTGCAATTTGTATATCTCCTTTGGTAAAATGTCTGCTCATGTCTTTTACTCATTACTGAGTGGTTTCCTTACTGTTGAGTTTGAGAGTTTTAAGTAATATATTCTGGAAACATCATGGAGTATGTGGTCTATGAATACTTTGTCTCAGCCTCTGGCTTGAATTTTGATTCTCTTAAAACAAGAATACAAAATATGTATATATTTTTAAAGATAAAGTACATGAATTCAAGCCAAAATTTCCAATGCAAATTAATGATTATGGGGTTTTTAATTTATGGAGTTTTTATCAACTTCTTTGATTTTTTTTTTTTTTAAGGTTTTTTGAGACAAGGTCTCACTTTGTGGTTCAGACTGGCCCTGAGCTCAGCCTCAAACTCAAATCACAGCAATCCTCCTGCCTCTGCCTCCCTAGTGCTGGGATTACAGGCGTGAGCCACCACACCTGGCACTGAGGTATGTGGTACTAGTTGCTGCTGGGGTGAGTCTCCATGCGCAGTATTGTATGTGGTTACCGGGGATTGAACCCGGGCCCTTGCGCTTGCAAAACAGGCGCTGGAACCACTGAGCTAACTCCCCGGCCAATGAACTTCTTTGATTTTTATATTTATCTTTTACTTATATAGAAAATGTTGATTCATAAGATATAAGCATATTTACTTGCTTTTTATTTTAACATAAAATATATATCCAGATCAAAACAATAGTTTTTTGATTAATATTATCAATTAGTTCTTTAAAATAGTTTAAGATTCTTTGTAGTTCTTTCCTTTTGTGGTTATATCCCAGTAGGAATGCAGTGTCAGATTTCTGGTTTTTAATTTCATTTAAATGATAGTTAAGAGTACAGTTAAGTCACCAGCTTGATGCTGTTTCTTGGGACAGGGTCTGACTGCGTAGTTGAGTGTGGTCTTGAACTCACTGTGTAGTTCAGGTTGGCCTCTTGCTCTGGCCTCTCAAGTGCCACATTTACAGGCTGTGCCTTATTTAGTTGTACTTTTGATTCTGCTTTGTTGTTGTTGTTGTTGTTGTGGTTCCCTTCTGCATGGAGATGAGCCCAGGGGCTCTCTACCAGCCTTTTTCAATGTTTTGATTTTGAGAGAGGGTCTCACTAAGTTGTCCTCGCTGGCCTTGAACTTGGTGATCCTTCTGTCGTGGCCTCCCTGATTGCAGAGATTACAAGAATGTGTGTACTTGGGGTTCTGTTTTTATTGTTCATTTGATAGTTTTTGTTTTATTATAATGTAAAACACTCAAATGGTTTCAAAGTCAAATCTCTAAAGTAAGATGCTGAATTTACAGAGGGCTAGCTTTTACCCCTGTCTGTGCAGTTGCCTCCTTCCCTCTATGACAGACCTCCATTTATTCAGCTATGGATTCTCCTTCCTTTCCCCTCTTTTTGGTTTTTGATACAAAAAATACTTAAATGTATTTACATGCTTTCCTTTATTAAATAAATAGTCGCATACTATGTATACTTCATCATTTTAGTATTTTCATTTGAACAGTCGATCTTGGAGGTTGCTTCATAGTAGTATATACTGTGCAACCATTTCCCACTTCATTTCACGGCTATGAGCCTACTCTTACTCTTTTGGATGGGCTTCCAGTCGTTTATTTAACTCACCCCCTTTTGAAACACCCCAGTGTTTCACTCTTACAATAATCCTGAAATAAATCACAAAAGTTATGCTCCAAAAACATCACAAAAAAGTAAAAGTGGAGCCAATTCATAGTAAGGGAGAAAATATTTGCAAATTACATATCTGATAAGACTTAGATTGGGAATAGAGTAGAATTCCAAACTTAACAGTAAAAAGAAAAAAAAATCCAAGGGGCCTGGGGTGGAGCCCAGTGGCACCACACCTGCTTGGCAAGCCCAATGTGTGGGGAGGAGAAAATAATCCAATTAAAAATGAGCGATGTCTGAATAGACACTTCCCCTGAAAAAGTATAAATAGGTTGCTATTTATAAACATGTAAATAACATGAAGAGATATTTAACATCTTTACTCATTGGAGACATGCAAATTCCACACCTATTATGATGGTAAAAGAGACAAAATAGGTTATATTGACAATGAGCCCTCATACACTGCTGAAGGGACTGTTGGTGGTGCTGCAGCTGGGGGAAAATCTGGCAGTTCCTCTGCTGGTTACACAAGGAGTATCGCCTTGTGGTACAGTAATCCTAGGTATATACCTGAGAGAAAAGAAACATATCCACATAAAAACGTGTACATGAATGTCCAAGACAGAGTTCATACCTCTTTTCTCCCTCCCCCCTGTGCTAATGTTGTGTGTGCTAAGCACAGGCTCTATCATTATACCATACCAGCAGGCTCGGGTCCTTCATAGTAGCAAAATGGAAGCATCTCGCATATTCACTGATAAAAGAATAAATGAAGTATGTTTCATACATACACTGACAATCCGATACATATTAGAACTTCAAAGGTATTGTTAAAAACTATCCAAAAGGGCTGGGGAGTTAGCTCAGTGGTTCCGGCGCCTGTCTTACAAGTGCAAGGACCAGGGTTCGATCCCCGGTATCCACATACCATACTGGGCATGGAGACTGACGCCCAGCAGCAACCAGTACCACACACCACAGTGCCGGGCGTGGTGGCTCACGCCTGTAATCCCAGCACTTGGGAGGCAGAGGCAGGAGGATTGCTGTGATGTGAGTTTGAGGCTGAGCTCAGGGCCAGCCTGAACCACAAAGCGAGATCCTGTCTCAGAAAACCTAAAAACAAACAAACAAACAAAACTATCCAAAAGACCGTGTAGTATATGATTCCCCGTAGGTGTAATGTGCAGAATAGTTGAACTTGTAAGGAGAGTAGATAGATAGTGGTTGTATAGGGTTGTGTGGGGAAGGGAGGAAATAAAGAAGATGGATGAGTATAAGGTTTCTTTTTGGGATAGTAAAACCATTCTACAATTAGATTATAATGAGTTCTAAGTCTAATTTTATTAGACTCCATTGAATCGTACATTTTGAATGAGTGAACTTTAGGATACACACATTGTATTTTGACACTACTGATGTGGTTTGAGAAAGTGTTCCCCAAAGGCTTGTGTGGTAAAAGCTTGGTCCTTAGCCCATGGTGCTATTCCTGTGTAACAAATAAACCTTTTCTCTTATTAATTTATTATATCACTATTTGTTATAGTAATAGTTGGGCAACTAACAACTATTAAATTAATAGCTTTAAAGGAAGGAGGCGGGGGTTGCTAGGCAGACAGAACAACAGTGCATATCACAGGATAGTTTTGATTAAAGAATTACATTACTTCTGTATTATGCTTGAAACATCCTTGAAATTACATTATTTCAGGTTAGGCCGTCTCTTGGAGCTGCCATTTGTACTTTGAAAATGACAGGTATACTGCTTCTATCCTAAATGTTAATTTAGAGACCAGAATTTCCTTGTCACTTTGCCTGTACTTTGATTTACATAAGAAACATCAAAATTATACCCAGCTTTGGTCACTTTGAATTTTGTGACATTCTTATTATATATTTGACCAAATACCTGATCAACAGTGATCAAAGCCAAGTTCATTCTCTTGCAATATAACAAACAGCCCTGGGGTGTCTAGTAGCTTCTAATGGCAATGGCTAAGTGAACCAAGCTCTTTTTTTATCTATTTTGCCATCTTCATGGTAACCTCCTGGCTGCAAAACAGCTGGCTCAGTGTCAGTCATCACAGCTGCCACAGCCATGTCAGAATGGGCTGGAAGAGACCCAGGAGAAACAGTTCTTATATCGGAAAAGAAAATATTTCCTAGTCACCCCCTACTGAGTTCCTTCCTCCCATTTTGTTTGCTGCTAATGAGGGCTGTGGTTATCCTTGCTACAAAAGGGTGCTGGAAGGTTACATGGATTTGTTTTTCACCATGTTCTTTCAAAAGAGGGGGTTAATGTTACTGTTGGGCACCAACAGATTTTGCCTGCTGTAGCAGCCACAGCCTGAGAGTAGGGAAACCCTCCTTCACTTAATGTTCCTTCCTTAAAACCTTTATTCGGTCTCTTTTAAAATTGTACCAGTGACGTGTGCAGCATTATTGTAAGTCCAGTACTGAAATGTTGTTGTGATAGAAAACCAGCCTAAAGTCCCGTCATGTGTCCCCTGAGTAGACTTCAGACTTTCTCATTTGGTTCTTCCTTCTCGACAGCGTCCTTAAGCTTCTTCAGCTTCCCATCTCGACCAGGCCTTCTGTCAGGACTGTCTCTAAGCCTCTCTCTTGAGCAAAAGCTGTCTGGCTTCCTCTCTTCTGTTGTTTGAACTGCATATCAGAGACTTGAGTAGTTTATTTCCTTATTTTTAATTAATTTTTTTTTTTTTTTTTTAGTATTTGTGAAGAGTCTGGGTAACTTGAAAGAAATTTCTTTATTAGCATTCTGGAGGCAGGGAAGGGTAAGGGCCGGCCACTGGTATCTGCTTGGCTTCTGGGGGATCGCGGAAGCCAGTAATGCAGCCAGGGCCCAATTCCTCTGACCTTCTCTAACCCTGATTTCTTCTCAAAGGCACTGTCCCCAAGTACCAACATAAGGACTTTCCCGGGACACGTTCAGTCCATCCCACCCTCTCTGCCTACCCCCAAGGCTCACGTTGTCCAGACCCTTCATTTCTGCCTCATTTCCTGTGCTGGGTACACGTGCCTGTGGCCTTCCTCAGCTCACTGAGAAACCATTCCTGAGTGCACTGGGGGTCCCCCTCCTTCCGTGAGGGGTCCCCCGGGCAGGGGGTTACCCATTGCCTTGCTCTACCAGTGGCAGCCGTGGCTCAGAACTAGCCGGTGACAAACACAGCTTGGGAAAATCTTCTGCGGTGTTAGCATCTCACTGCTGCACTTCATTGCTGTATAGCGCAAAGTAATTCTTATTTTAGCAACAGAGAATATAAAGGAGAAAGAAAGCCGTTTGCTTTTGGGGCTTACGTCAGCTATAAGGACAGCTCTTAGGATGCTTGGCTTATACAGAGTCTGGGGCAGCGTGAAGATGTCACTGTGAGTGGGGACTCAAAGTCTCTGTGGCCTGTTGTGCCATGCTGAGGGACGTTTCTGTCTTCCTTGTTGGCATCCTGTTTGGCTTTTTCGGAAGCAGCAGATTTTCTATGCACATTCATCAGTCAGGACTCCTTAGGAGGCCATCCTTTGGGCAATAGGATTCCAGATATGCTAATGGCAAGAAAGCAAAGGGTTGCATCAGCCATTTCCTGGGGAGTTTATTCTGTTCTCTGTTTGCAGAAAGGGCTGAGGCACCTAGGTAAGGGAAGCGGGGGTCTCAAAGCAAAGGAAGTGATTGGAGGGCATTGTTCCCTTCTCTTTACCCAGGCCCCAGGGTGCCCAGCTTCACCTGGCAACTTGTGCAAAGTGACCAGCCCGACCAGTTGAAGAAAATGTTCTTTGCATCCCTAATGATGTATCTGGCATCGGAGGACAAGCCCGGTTAAGACTGCCCCACTGATAGGCCAGCCCCTCGGTTTTAATCCGAATGCAGTTGTGACTGTCCTGAAGGCACAGTCACATTTGAAGCACGGCTTTAAAATTATGATTATCTTTTTCTCCTCTCCATCTATATTTATTTCTTCTACTTCAAGAGTACTCCTTCTCACCCCTTAATAGCTGAAGTAAGTTGCTGTAGCACATTGCAGTGGAAATGTTTTGTCATTTATAGGACTATTTCCATATCATTTTCTCTAGAATTTAGTCTGGCATTGCTCAGCTGTATTTGTCCTCCTACCTAATATTTATTTTAAAACCTCCTTCATGGAAATGCTCTTGTTTGCAAGGATAGTGGGCCCCTCTCTTGTTAATTGAAATTTTGGAAGATAATTCATAGGTATATTCACCTAGAAAATAATATGGGGAGGTCGTGTGTACTCTCCAACCAATTTCTCCAATGATAACATCTTGCATAGTTCTAGTATTGTGATATTATAACCAGATTTTTTGTTGTTGTTATTATTATTATTATTATTATTATTATTTTTTTTTTAGGTTTTTTGAGACAGGGTCTTGCTTTGTGGTTGCTGGCCCTGAGCTCAGCCTCCAACTCACATCATAGCAATCCTCCTGCCTCTGCCTCACGAGTGTTGGGATTACAGGCGTGAGCCACCACGCCCCGCACTGTGGAATGTGGTACTGGTTGCTGCTGGGTGTGGGTCTCCACACCCAGTATTGTTATGTGGTTACCGGGAATCGAACCCGGGCCCTTGCGCTTGCGAGACAGGCTCTGGAACCACTGAGCTAACTCCCCGGCTCCCTGTTATTATTATTTTTTTGAGATAGTGTCATGCCATGTAGTACAGTCTAGGCTCAAATTTATGGTGATCCTCCTGCCTCAGCCTCCCAACGGCTAGGATTATAAAGTGTGTGCCACCATACCTGGCACAACCAGTAACTAGATAGTGATAGAGTCTACTCATCTTAATTCAGATTTTTCTAGATTGATTTGTACTCATTTGTGCATGTGTGCATGCATTTTATCACTTGTAAAAATACCCTCTAGGTTCCTCCTTAAGTCCTTTTATTACCACCTCCTACCATTTGTCTACCTCACACCATCTCTAGCCCTGGAAATCACTAATCTGACCTGCATTTCTAAAATGTTATTCAGAAATATTATGGGATGTGGTGGCACATGCAGATAGTGCCAGCACTCTAGGAGGCTGAAGCAGGACAGTTGCTACTTCAAAGCCAGCCTGCGACAATTTAACAACTTGGTGAGACCCTGTCTGAGAGTTTAAGAAAGGGGAGGGGCTGGGGGTTTAGCTCCGTGAAGGCCTGGGTTCAAACTCCAGCCCTACGGAAAAAAATAAAAAGCATCATCTATATGCACTCATTGGAATTTTTTTCAACTTGTCTTAATTTCTTGGAGCTTTAACCAAATTTGATAAATCCATTGTTCGTTTATTGTTATTGCTGAATTGTATTCCATGTGTGTGTCACAGTTTCTATGATCATTTGTCTACTGCAGGACACCTGGGGTGTTTCTAGGTTTTTGCTATTATGAATAAAGCTGCTTTGAGTATCCGTAGGGGGAAGTTCTTATGTTATGAAAGGGATAAAGACCCAAGAGTTAGATTGCTGGTATGATAATGTGTAATATGATAATTGTGCACCCCGGTCAGTATGTAGTGTTGACTTATTTTTATTTGGGCTGTGCCGTAGATGTGTAGTCTTTTTTTTTTCTTCCTGTGGGTTTAAGTGACATTTGTCTGATGGTTAGTGAGCTGAACATCCTATGCTTATTTGTTATCTGTATATCTACCTTAGTGAAATGTTTGCCTTTTGAATTGGATTATAGTTTTAATGCTTAGTTTGGAGAATTCTCTTTCTTTTCTTTCATTCTTTTTTCCCCTTTTTTTTTTTTGCAGTACCAGGGATTGAACTAAGGATCTTGCACTCTCTGAAGTAGGCTAAACATCAGTGAGCTACATCCCTGGCCCTCTTTAGATATTTTGATACTAGTCTTTTATGTTGTGGTTTGCATATATTTTTCTCCCAGTCGGTAGCTGGTCTTTACATCCTATTAACAGTGTCTTTTGTACAGTAAAAGTTTCTAATTTTGAGGAGGTTTAATTTATCAGTTTTTTTCTTTTGTAGATTGTGTTTTTTTTGTGTGTTAACTCTTAGAACTCTCTGGCTAGTCTTAGATTTTAAAGATTGTTTCTCATTTTTGTTTTTGAAAATTTTTTCTTTGTTCACTTTGAGGCCAGGTCTTCCTTTGTAGTTTAGCCTGCCCTTGAACTGGCTGTGTAGCCCAGGCTGGCCTTGAAACTCATGGTGACCCTCCTTCCTCAGCCTTTAAGTGATGGACTTATAGTTGTGTGTCACCAGCTTTTTTTAAAAAAAATTTTTTTTAATAGATGTACATTTTATGTTTAAGTCTGTAATCCATTTTCAGTTAATTTTTGTATAAAGTATGAAATTTAGGTTACGGTTAATTTTTTTTTTTTAAGTTTTTTGAGATAAGTTCTTGCTTTTATACTTCAGGCTGGCCTTGAGCTCAGCCTCGAACTCACAGCAAATCCTCCTGCCTCTGCCTCCTGAGTGCTGGGAATACAGGCGTGAGCTACCACGCCTGGTACTGTGGTATCTGGTTCTGATTGCTGGTAGGCATGAGTCTCTATGCCTAGCATTGTTGTATGTGGTTACCAGGGATCAAATTTGGGACCTTGTGCTTGCAAGTCAGGCACCAGAACCACTGAGCTAAATCCTCAATCTTGTGTTTAATATTTTGGCCCAATTGCTCCTGCACCATTTATTGAAAAGGCTATCCTATTAAGTTGCTTTTGTACTTCTGTTAAGACTCATTTCAGCATTTTCATGTGAGTCTTCTTCTGGGTTTCTGTTCTGTTCCATTGATCTATGTGTCTTTTCCTCTGCTAGCATCACACTATTTTTTATTAGTAAGAAATGATTTCTTGTATTTTATTTATTTATTTTTTAGTTTTTTTGAGACAGGGTCTCTCTTTGTAGTTCAGGCTGGCCCTGAACTCACTATGTAGCCCAGGCCAACCTCTGTCTCACAGCGATCCTCCTGCCTCTGCCTCCTAAGGGCTGGGATTACAGATGTGAGCTACCACATCTGGTGTTGTCATAACCAGAAGTTTGTTTTCTCATATTTTATTTTTTTTGTCAAGGTTCTTCTTTGTTTTCCTTATTTTACCCAAATTGTCCTCCTCAACTTCCTGCCTATGACCTCAAGGCAGCTGCTGCAGCTCCAGCCATCATGCATACCTCCCAAGGCAACAGGAGGGAAATGAGTGGCAGCATCATCTACCACTGTATTTTGCTCAAGAGCACAAAAACCTTGAAAGAAGCTGAGGACACAAATGCAGTGTTTAGCTTTTCCTGGAACTTTTAAGTGGTGACTGGGAAGGGAGACTCAGTTTGGGAATGGAAGTATCAGGCAGGTGTAAGAAGCTGGGGAGCTTAACTGACTTTAGGGGGAAGGCTTTAGAATTCTCTACTGATTGATGCCCTTGGTTGAATTATTTAGAGAAAAAAAATCTCAAGAGTCTTGAGGAAGGTGCTGCATATTTCTTTAGATTTTATTGATTTAAAATTTATTTACCTCTCTACTGATTGAGATACATTATTAAATATGTAAAATCAGTGTTATGTTGAATCAGTGAGTAAGACTCAGAAGCGCAACACTTTTACAAGTTAGGTATGGAAAGAGGAAAATTAGCTTAAACCTGTTAGAGGTCTTCGTTGACGTGCTTTTTTATTTGAACTTCCCGGCTTGTTTTTGGAGTGATTTAGTTTTATTAATAAGTAATGATAACTTTTATACTCTTGTGGACTTGAGCTCTAAGATCCTACTTTACCTGAGGCAATTTCATTATTTTCTCTAGAGGGGTCACAGTATCTACCAGATGACTTTTCCTTCTCTGTAGAGTGTAGAAAAGAGGAAAAGAAAATGAGATTCTAAAGTAAAATATCTGAAAGGTTGGGGGAAAATACCCTCTACTGTTCATGGAACCGAAACTCATCCAAACTCAATAGGTGGACATATCTGATAATGATGGATTAGATAATTCTATATAAAATTTTCCATTAACCTAAAAGGAAGTTAGAAAAATAAGTAGTATTAGTGTTTATAGAACTACTAACATTTTGCCATTCACTGGGACCGCAGGGCCTCGCACATGCCGGGCAAGCCTGTACCACTAAACTGTATCTTCAGTCCCTAAAATGTCACACACGAACTGGTCTCTTCAAGCCCCCCATTTCCAGTAAGTAATGATTGCTGTAGAGGATTTCTGTAAGCACTCTCTGCTAACACCTGCTGTGCTTCTAAAGGATTGAGTCCAGATCCAATTACCTGACCCATTTCCTCCTTTCTGGGTCGTGGTAGTCATTTCTGCTGTTATAATGGTCAAAAGCAAAAACTAACAATTCAACCTCACTAACTTAGATGAAGGATCTATTCCTTTTCTCGAAGAGGGCACAAAGAATGTGAAGCCTAAGGCTAAGGGTCCACACTTTGGGCCTTCATGCTGGATTCACCACTTGGCAATTGCTGACTGACCTTGGGCCAAGGAAATTCTGCTTGGGGATCCTTATTTACACATGGGAGATGACAGGGCACACTCAGATTTCCTCTGAGATTTTGATGTCCAGTGCTTCTAAGGTCCTTAGAACCTGCTACACTTTTGAGCTGTTGTAGCTGTAGAAATGATGGTTTCATCTGCATAGACAGGGAGCTGTCAGCTTCAGGCCAAGCTCCTTGTTCTGCCTGCTTCTGCAGACATCATCTGGGTTTTGGCGTGTGGCCCAGAAAGAAACAACACACTGACACCCTGGAGCTCTGGAAGATTGCTCATGGGTCAGGAAGGCCTGGTACTCTTCTGCGACCACTGCTCGTCTCCACTTGGGTTCGCTGTGTGGTTCCTGTAGTGGTCCTGAGGTTGTTTCTGTCTAAAAGATTGCTGCTCTTGCTAGGGCTTCTTCTGTTAGCATTGTTATTTTTGAATTTATTATGTTCTGTGTTCTAAGTACTGTATTTTTTCCTGGTGATACGAGGAGGCGGGTATCCCGCAAGTATATAAATGATTAAAGACAGGTTGACCTTCAAGACTTCATTAGATCTGTTTAGGAACAGAATGTTCTTCTTCTCCCAGGCAGTGAAGACTTCAGAGTAGATGACGGTTAGATGATCTTTTATTTATTTCTTACATTTTTCTGAGCTTGGGATATTTTAAGGAAATTATAAATACTAGACACTCAAGCGTTTTGATTTGCAATGCCTTACCCAGAGCTATTAAAAAAGACATATGGTTCATAAGATATTTCAGTCCCTGGGATGCTGAAACCATTCTCAACAAGGTCACCATAGTCTCCACGTTTCCAAATCGGGTGCCAAGTCTCAAGCGTGTCTTCATTTGACTTATCAGCAGTGTCGCACCCAGGTGATCACTTGCTTCAGTTGCTTTCCTTACAATTACTGTGACACAAAAATGTGATTTTCTCCTGGACTCACCAGGTACCCTTGTTTTAGTCTCTTTTGTGAATTCTGCTCCATCTCCCTGATTTCTTAACAGCGGAATGTTTTTAAGCCTCATCTTGGACTTCTTTTCTTTACTACTATCATTTAGTTCACTTGTATGGCCTTGAAACTAGCCATCCACGGATTTATTTGCCAGATTGTTATATCCAACCTTGACCTTTTACCTGAAATTCAGACCCATCTGTCTGCCAGTTAACATCTCTGCTTGCTTCTCTGAGCGGTATCTCCAACTTTGTGTGTCCAGAGTAGAATTTTAGATTCTTATGTCCACTTCCTCCCTCTAGCACTCTGGTCTAGGTTCCCTGCACACTGTTCTAGGTGCTCAGGCCAAAATATTGCCGTCATTAAGAGCTAATCTCTTCCGATTGGCTAAAGACTAGTTCTTTAAGCTGTGACATGTGCTAAATCCCCAATGGCAGAGTCTTATTGTTTACTTAGGTTTTGTACTTTTTTTTTTTTTGAGAAAGGGTCTCACTTTGAGTTCAAGCTGGCCCTGAACTCAGCAATCCTCCTGTCTCTGCCTCCCGAGTGCTGGGATTATGGGTGAGAGCCACCATGCCTGGCACTGTGGTATGTGGTTACTGGGGGTCGAACTCGGGACCTTGTGCTTGCCCCTCAGACGCTGGAACCTCTGAGCTAAATCCTCAGCCCCTATACTGGTATTTTTCATAGAAAAAATTACTACTGAGTTAGGACATGGGTAACTGTGGAGAGTAGAAGTGGACTGCATTCATTGCTGTTTGCTTGGTTCTGAGGTTTCCTGTTATTTCAGAAGGCCAGAGCCTTCTAAGCATGCGCCATCCACCCTCTCTAGTTCTGGTCATGCTTGCTGGCCCCGCCCCTGGCAGTTCTGTACTTTCTTCCTTGTCCTCTTTCTGGACTCGTGAGGTCACATCGCTTCCTGGAACACTATTTTTCTCTCTACTCCAATTCCTGCCCTTTTCCGAAATCCTCAAACTGAAGTACTTCTGTGGAATTTGCACTTTGAGCTCAGAGCCTGCCAAAGTAACGCACACACTGCCTTCAGGATTTAAAAACCCTATATATGATCCAACATATGCATTATGTGGTGTTTAATATCTCTATAAAATGAATAATTTAAAACTAGGATCTATTCAGAAAAGAAATTGACTATCTATACCATAAATGGAAGCCATATTGCTTAATATAAGTAGAATATCATGCTAAGAAAGAGGAGATGGGAAAAAAACATTTTTAGATATGACACCTCGAAAAACCTACAAGTCAGGCTGAGGTGTAGTTCATTGGGGGAGCTCTTGGCCCAGCCTACACAAGGCCAAAATCCAGTACTGAAGGCACAAACAGATGCATACAATGTATCAATGTATGTAAAACCAGCTTCTTATGTTTGTGTGTTTGGTTTGTTTTTCTTCCCAGTACTGAGTACTGAGGCTGGGGCCTGGCTCTCAACTACATTCCCAGCTCTTTTTATTTTTTTTAGTTTGAGAGCGGCTCACTAAATTGCCCCAGCTGGCCTTGACCTTGGTGATCCTCTTAGCCTCCTGAGTAGCTGGGATCACAGGTGTGTGCTCCATGCTTGGTTTATTTGTTTTCTGATAGACAAGTGTTTGGGAGAGAAAACCCTTAATTAAGTCAGAGGCCTTAAATTGAGACCTAGCCTTTTCTGATGGAAAGAGAAAGGTTAGAGAAGGATATACTTGGAAAGTAGCCCGGATGTTTGTGTGGAGGATTCTTTCTGTTTATTTTTGTAGTGCTGGGGTGGAACCCAGGGTCGGGGCCCATGCTGGGGAAACATTCTGCTGCTGAGTAGCAGGTTCTGAGCTTCTTGGCATACTTCGTGTAATTTAATTAACTTTCTTAAGATCTTTATGTTAGCATAAAGTCTTTTGACTTCAGACTGTCCCCCTGTGAATCTCCTTTCCCCCGGGTCTTATAGAATCTATCTTCCAGTGTGCTGCCACATCCTGTCCCTGGATCCCCTGGGAAAGTTTTCTGGTCCCTTCTTGCGTGATTGATCCAGACCACAATTTTTCACTTGGCAAATGCTTCATGTATCCCTCAAGTTTTATGAGCTTCCTATTAGCTGCAGCATGGTGTTACCTAGTGAGACAACACACAAAAAAGAAGAAATAGATACCGTAATCCCAGAGTTAGACAACAGTTGCCAGGCTGGGGGTGCAGCTTTGTGGTAGAATACCTTCCTAGCATATGTGTCGCCCTGGGTTCCATTCCCAGCATTTCAACAAACAAACAAACCTACAACACAAAAGTTTTTTTTTTTTTTTTTTTTTGAGACAGGGTCTCGCTTTGTAGTTCAGGCTGGCCCTGAGCTCAGCCTCAAACTCACATCACAGCAGTCCTCCTGCCTCTGCCTCCCGAGTGCTGGGATGACAGGCGTGAGCCACCACGCCCGGCACTGTGGTATGTGGTACTGGTTGCTGCTGGATATGAGTCTCCACGCCCAGTATTGTATGTGTTTACCAGGGAATCGAACCCGTGTCCTTGCGCTTGCAAGACAGGCGTCGGAACCACTGAGCTAAATCCCCGGCCCAATAAAAGACGTTTTAAAACAACCGATTACTAGGTTGATGATTTAGCTCAGTGGTTCTGGTGTCTGCCCAGTAAGTGCAAGGGAGTTTGATCCCGGGTACCACATGTCACAGTGCTGGGCGTGGTGGTTCATGCCTGCAATCTCAACACTTGGGAGGCAGAGGCAGAAGGATTTCCTTGAGTTCGAAGCTAGCCCAGGTGACATAGTGAGTTCAGGCCCAGCCTGAACTACAAGACGAGACTCTGTCTCAAAAATTTTTTTAAAAATAGGAAAAAAACAAAAAACCAGATCTCAGAATATGTGGTCTTTTACATCTGGCTTCTGTTACTTAGCACAATGTTTTCAAGGCCCATCCATGTTATAGCATGTGTCAGTACTTCCCTCTTGGGGGCAGAGTGATATTGCATTGTATGGCTAGACCAGTGGTGTTTTATTCTCTTCTTTTGAGACACGAGTCTCACCCTACAGTCTAGGCTGGCCTTGAACTCGTGGGAATCCTTTTGTCTCAGCCTCCTGAGTGCTAGGCTAACAGTCATGTGCAACTGCGCTTGGCTAGACCACATTTTGCTTATTTATCAGCACATGGACTTTGAGTTTTCAGTTTGTGACTATTGTGAACTTCGTTTTTGTTTTTACAGTGAATTTTTTTTTTTTTTACTGTGAACATTTGTGTATAAGTCTTTCTGTAGACATACATTTCTCTGTCTCCATCTCCTGTATTTGTAACACTGAGGCTTGAACTCAGGACCTTCAGACTAAACTACATTCCCAGCCCTTGCTTTATTTTTACTGAGAGATGAGTTTTCAGTAAGTTACCGAGGTGCCCCAGCGGGGCTCGAACTTGTGATCCTCCTTTATCAATCTGCTAGATTATTTCCTGAGCTGTGCTCTATTCTAGGGAATGTGGTGTAAAGAATATTAATGTATTCACATGTGAGGCTGCCCATAATTAGCCCCTCTTGCATGTGCTACTCTATGTGACTTTCCTTCCAAACTTGAGCTTATCCTCGTTTTAAATTTTTTTTGAGACAAGATCTTGTTTTGCAGTTCAGGTTGGCCTGAACTCACTTTGTAGTCTGGACTAGACTCAAACTCACAGCAATCCTCCTGACTCTGCCTCCTGAGTGCTGGGATTACAGAGCCACCACGCCCAGCACTGTGGTATGTGGTTACTGGGGATCGAACTCAGGACCTTGTGCTTACCAGGCAGGCACTGGAACCACTGAGCTAAATTCTGGGCCCGAGCTCATCCTGTTTACTAAATTTGCCTGACTCTTGCCTCTCACCCGATGCTCTTGGCTCATCTGCTGTGCAGCCTCATAGCTGTCTGAATACCTTTGCCTCTTCTCCCCCATCTAATTCTTATCATTCTTCTGGCCCCAGCACAGACCCTGTGGGGTCTCCTGAGGCTAAATAAAGGAAGTGCAAGGCAGCAGGTAAACAGCGGGCCCCTCCAGGCCACAGTGATTAAAGGAAAACAAATAGACAAAGACTAACCCCTATGGGGCTGGTTTGAGGCGGTTGAAAACAAGGAAGTGGGGCTGTATATAAGGGCTGAGAGCGCTGGCAATAAAGGCTTTTCCACCATTTCGTCTCTTTGTGATGACCCACGCCTGTGGTTCGATGCCAGATGAGTAGCCCTCGGGAACAGGACCCGACAGACCCAATCATCCTCAGAACCCCACTACTACCAGGTCACCCAGGCATTGGTCAGCTTTGACCAGTTAGTGTCGCATGAATTTAGGATCATGCAGAGGCAACTCTACATGCTATATAGTCCTGGATGTGCCATTCTGCATCTCTGCCTGGTGCTATTGTAAAATGGCAGTGACAGTGCCGACTATTAGGGCTGTATCTGTATGTCCCCTTAAAGCTTCATGTGTTCATAGACAGGGCTGCCTGGGTCTAGGGCATGGGATACTGGGATTATGGGTGTGTGGTAAGATGAGTTCTCTGAATGGAATTTGCATAGTTCTGGATGTGAATAATGGAAGCTCCACCCTGTGTATGGGTTAGGGTTAGGGTTAGGGTTGTAGGATCAATCAATAGGCTCAAAGCGTGCATGGAATTTAAAGGCAGAGAAGGAAGGCAGGTTTGGCTGATGCTGCTTGCTGCTTTATTGGCTCTTGACTACCGTGCCATGGACGGTTTGTCCTCTGTAATGCCCCTCGGCCATGCCACCTTACCTTAGAGCCAGCTGACTATGTACTAAAACCTCCTTGGACTGTGAACTGAAATAAATCTTTCCTCCTTTAACTTTTGGATGTCACGTATTTTGTCCCAGCAATGAGAAAAATAACTAAGACATTGATCAAATAGTTTTGTGACCATTATAAAACCTTTAGTGAAAGTCTAGCTAATAGTAAGTGGTCAAAAATGGTAGGTAGCTCTAGTGTTTTCTAGTTCTTTTGATACCTAAATCCCATTTCATCAGCAAGATTGGGGATTTCAAGGGAGGAGCTGAGTCTTATGCTTAGTTTTAACTGGTGTATCTTGTACAAACTACTATTACAATAAATGCTTAAGAAACATTTGTTGGTTTGAGATGAGTTTATTACCCAAAATTATTTGCTTTACAAGAGAGGACATTATTTTAAAATTATGTTTCATTCCATTGTTAATGTTGACAAACTCAACTTTGCTTTGTCCCCTGGTGATGTGGGATTGATTTATGGTAATCTTGTTGCACGTGTGATTGTGTGTGTGTTGGTGGTACAGCACACACACAATCATACGTGCAACAAGATTACGGCCCCCACTCCCCGGGGCAACAGTGCCCAGGCACTTCTTTCTTCCAGGCTACCTTCACCACAAAAGGAATTGCCCTGCTGAGGTATCTGCTTTGCATGGGGCTCTTGCCCTGATTATATACAATCTTGGCAAACTGGCAAGTCAAGAGCCAATAAATTCCTCATAAATGTTGTGTTTGGAGAGAGGGGGCAGGGCCATGAACTCAAGAGTGAGCTTCCAGTGTATCTGATACGTTTATTTTTTTATGTAAGGCAAGGCATGTGGCTGTCTGTTCTATAAAATTCTGTACATCGTGGGATTGAAACGATCAGTAAATGTTTAAATTAAAAATGTTTATTACAGTAAAAAACACATTATCATTAATCTCCCCTCAAGATACTCTTCCTTAGGCTGGTTGTGGTGGCTCAAGCCTGTAATCTTAGCATTTGGGAGGCAGAAGCAGGAGGATTTGCTCTGAGTTCGAGGCTCACCGCTACACAGTGAGTTCAGGACCAGCCTGAACTACAAAGCGAGACCTTGTCTCAAAAAAACCCAAAAAACTGTCCTTTGCTTCAAATATACACAGCCCTTTGTTCTTGCCTCTTCTGAAGCAGTTCTTGGAAATCCTGTTTTGTGTCTTTATGAGGTGTGATAAAAAATGCAGTGATTGCTGCTGCAGAGTGTCATTCAGCAGAAAGGCAGGCATGTGAAAATATTACACTGTGACCTTAATCACAGGATCGGGCACTGTGCGACTTATGATTCTTAAAAGTTCCGAATGAATTCAGGACAGGAAGCAGCTACAACAGCGCCACTAAAGGTACTCATGCAACTGCTTCAGAGAGTGGCAAGAATGGTGGATATGTGTGCTTGAAACATGGTGGGAGTATTTTGTGGGGAGGGTAATGACAGTGTGTCTTTTACTATAATAGACTTAAAAAAATTTCACTGTAGCTTTTTATTGTACCATGTATAGTTTTTACATATTTTTCTTCCTATTGCAGATAAATACTGATTGTACATATCTACATCTTTGATCTCCAAAGTTGATTTTGTTTTTACTGTTTCCTTCTTGTATGTGTAACTGATGCAGCTTCTTTTAATCTAGACTGAAAACTTGGGTAATGACCGACTGCCTGGTGCCAGCACTCCACCCCTCCTCTAACCTTAAACTCTTTATGTTTTTTGTTTTGTCTTTTGAGATAGAATTTTGCCATATAGTTTAGGCTGGTTTGGAACTCACTATGTAGCCCAGCCTGGTCTCAGACTTGCAGCAATCCTCCTGCCTCAGCTTCCTGAATGCTGGTATCACAAGCATGTGCCACCATGTCTGCCATGTATAGTTATAGTGTATATCTATTATTATAATTTATATATCATTAATATTGTGTAATCTTGAAGTTGCTTAATATTCCCATGCATCTATATATTATCTGTAAATAATAGTGTACTTTGGAATATTTTAAGCTTCATACATGTAGAGTTACTGTATTTTATATGTTTTTCTACCTAGTTTTTTGCTTGTCATGTTTTGGGACTTTTCTCTATCAACACATGCAATTATTGACTTGTTATAATATTCTCTTTTACAAGGAG
The DNA here is from genome assembly GCA_004026965.1 of Petromus typicus. Lineage (NCBI taxonomy): Eukaryota > Metazoa > Chordata > Mammalia > Rodentia > Petromuridae > Petromus > Petromus typicus. Next base: position 121,908 of record PVIR01000589.1, read on the forward strand.
AGCGCAATGAACTATTTTACCTGCTGTTGGTACATGTTTAGATGGCTCATTGTCACTCTTGCAAATGCTACTGGTGCAGATAATTTGATACAAGTCCTTGTGCTTAGGGACAAGAGATTTAGGAGTTGGCTTGAGATGTCATGGAATTCAACATTCCTATCACCTTGCTAGAAATTGCCATATCTGTCCCCGTGGTGGCTGCTGCCTACTTGTAGTGCATGAGAGATGATCTTGGCCCATGTGTTTGATGGCCTTGGTGACATTATCTGCTTTTGCCTCGCTGCCCTCATCACCAGTGAAGGTAGTAGGCAAAGTGTTTTGATTAGAGAATGTCACCTCTGAGCAGCAACTGTTCCATTTATTTTAATGAGAATGAGAGCTTATTTTCTTTTTGGTAAAAATAATGTTCAGACTTCAGTGGAAAGCAGTTACATTTTTGCTCTGGAGTAGAGGAGTTGTTTTTTGTTATTTTCTGATTGCATTCTTGGCAAATAAGTGGGAAAGACCAATTAACAAACTAATGTTCTAAATGTTCCCTTGAAGTAATTGTTATCTTGCAATGTTTTAAATAGCACGGGACATTAGGCTTGTTCTTATTGCTTTGCAAAGTTTGGAATGCTTGGCATGTCAAAGTGAATGTCTAATGTGACATAATCTTATGCATAAAGATTGTTCACAATTATTTGCTATTCCATACGTATTTGTGTTGAGAGAAACTAAATGATGGAAAAACATGTTTACATTTGAAAACAGTGAGAATCATAAAGAATAACTTTGGCCATTTCCTATTATTTCTTGTGCTCCTAGGCGGGAAAGGAGAAGTTCCATAAATCCCAACATTGGGGCTTTTGCAACAATGTTGCAATGCTGGTGAGTGAAGACAAGCCTGGAATAGGTGGAGTACCACTTGCTGGGCAAAAAGTGAAGCCTAAACACACCATATATCCGAAGGAAGACGGACCTGTTGTACCATCATGGGTGGCTTTTGACAGACAAGTAAGTCACAGGACAGTGCAATTTTAATGTTTTACATCTAATTTTGAAATAAATTAGAGTCTGCAGCTTTTGTTTTTCTTTTTGTACCTCACAGTATTGCCTTTCTTTGTAGTGTTTGCCCAGTTTTATTGTTTTAAATTGACAAAAATTGTATACAGTGGAGGGGTCCTCTGAATCTGCAAGGATCAATGTGGATTTACCAACTTGTGACTGAAACTTTTGAAAGAAAATATTGAGTCTGTATTGAACATGTACAGACCCTTTTTTTCCTGTCATTGTTCCCTAAACAATACAATATAGCAATCATTTACATGGCGTTTACATTGTACTGGGTATAATGAGATCTAGAGGTGATTTTAAATATGTGAGTGGGTGTGTTATGTACAAATAGTTTAGTTTTATATAAGGGATTTGAATATGCTTGGATTTTGGTATCCTCAGGGTCTTGGCACATATCTGCCACCAGACACTGAGGGATAACTCTATCTGTATGGTGTACAACATGTTGCTTTTAAATATGACTACATCATGGGATGGCAAATCAGACTGATTAACATATGCATGACCTTACATACTTTCTGCTGTTTTTGTGTTTGTGATGAGAACATTTAAAGTCTACTGTCAGCCGTTTTGAAGTACATTGCTGTTGGCTGTAGTCACTGCATTGTACAGTACAGCTGTTGCACTTATTCCTGCTAATTCGGTTTTTATGTTTTGACCTAGACTGCTTCTTGGCTCTAAAGGTAAATTTAGGAATAGAAAAGTTACCTTTGCTGTGCATTGATTGCAGAATGCCAAATATCCCATCTTTCCTGGCTAATGCTCATCTACCTTTCTCTCATTCCTTCTGCGGATAGGATTATTTGTCCTTCTTGTAGACGCTGTCAGTCTGCCCAGATGGTCTCTTTTGCCTAGTGAGCTGCTCTTAACTAAGTAATTGTGTTAGATTTTCAGTATGGTGTTAAGTAGAAACACAAAAAGGCCAGAGTGCAGCTCAGTTGTAGAGCGCTTGCCTAACACGTGCCAAAACCTGGATTCACTCTCGAATGCCACAGAAACAAAAACAAAAACAAACTCCCTCAAACTAAAGCAAAGCCTCCGAGAGATACCTTCAGTTCACTTCTCCATATCCATTGTGATGTCCCGTCCCTGAATTAAAAGTGACATGGCAAGACGTACAGAACTGAGCCAGGTGTTGCTGCATGCTCCTGTAATCCCAGCACTCTGGAGGCTGAGGCAGGAGGACTACCTCAAGTTTCAGGCCAGCCTGAACTATATATAGCAAGGCCCTGTCTCAAAAGAGGAAAAAACAAAAATAAAGAACTATAGAAATGAAAAGAAGAGATGCCATTATTGAACAAGAGTCTGACTTGGTTTGACACAGGTTTCTTTGTATAGTCCAGGATGGCCTTGAACTCTGCTATACAGTCCTGATGGTCTGCAAACTTGTGATACTCCAGACTCAGCCTCCTGAATGTTGAGATTACAGGCATGCAGCACTATGCCTGGTCCAAGTTTGAATTTTTTTAAAAATTTTTTGAGACAGAGTTTTGCTTTGTAGTTCAAGCTGAACTCAGTCTGTAGCCAAGGCGAGCTTCGAACTCAGCAATCCTCCTGCCTCTGCCTCCCAAGTGCTAGGATTACAAGCGTGAGTTTCCACACCTGGCAGTGTGGTATGTGGTTATTGGGAATTAAACTTGGGACCTTGTGCTTGTCAGGCAGGTACTGGAACCACTGAGCTAAATCCCTGATCCTAAGTTTGAATGTGTTTAATGTATGTGTCTACAAATAAACACAGGTGCACATATGCTGATATATCCACAGTTGAATAAGGGAATGCGTTTTGGGCCTTTATTTTCAGTCTAGTGATGAAATCCAGGGTCTCCCACATGTAGACAAAGGCTCTACCACTGTGCTACGTGCACAAGACTTGAGTGTCTTTCGGTTCAAACTTGTTCCCCTATGAAAGTCCAGGTTACCATCACATGGCTTGCTACCCAATAGAGGAACACTTACCCAAATCAGGTAAGAAGTTGTCATCAGCATTTGTGGTGATTGTTTACAGTCAGGTAACACTGTCAGGAAATCGAGCCCAGCCCATCTGTGGGTTTCACTTAGTCCAGGTTCAGCTCCTGTGGAGTAAGTGGAGATTCCCAGGTCATTCAGTTGCTCCCTGTTGTTGTTCAATGACATAGAGGTAGATTTCCTTCTGCGGTCCTGCTTTGTCTTTAAGCACTTCTAGGATCTAGACAGCACTAGCAAAACCATTTAACTGTCTGCATACCCACAAAGCAGCATCAATGATTCTGGGTTCTTGAATCAGATTACAGCCAACAAGTATTTTGCAACAACAAGCCTTTACATAATTCTCAGGCATCTATGTTTGCATGTCTGGCTTGTTGAATTATGACACTTAGCAAGCATGGAACTCCTCCTCATCTGTCTCATGTGACCCATGGGAACAGCAGTGATCTCACTGGACAGCGGCAATGCGGGAGGCGCCTGTTAGAGGCCGCAGGGCACCACAGGGGAGAAGGGCGCCCAGATGGAAGTGCCCGGACTGAGCAGGTGAGCAAGTCTTGAGTATCTTAAAAAGGGACCAATATCAAAGGAAAAGAAACCCCACATGACCAGTTATTTCCCATGAGGTAGCCATATGGAGATGCTGTGTGAGCCTTGTGATATGGCCCATGTTCTGTTACCCCGAAAGAACCTATTATTAGATTAGTTTAGACCCTGCAATTAAAAATAATAATTCATGACTAGATATAGCAGTAGAATCACATTTTTCTAAGTTTACTAGTTGTGTGTGTTTTTTTAAAATCTTAGCTGTCCTTTAGCACTCTCTGGTTGGCAATACTTTGATTCTAATTAAAATGTCCTCAAATATGGTAGAAGAAATTGTTACCACACACATTTGTTTTCAAGCTGACTTCTGATTCTTATAGGATAGAGGGCTAGCGTACCATAGAGGGCCTCCTTTCCTGCGGAACATCTCTATGGTTGCACACGGACCAGTATTTCTCTTTCTCTCTTTTTTATTATTTTCAGTCCTTGGCTCAGTTCTGGAGCTAGAACCGAAAAACAATTTCTGGATGAACTCACTTGGGATGATTAGGCATGATTACCTGCTAGGCACAATTCTATATGATATTTATTTTGTAAGGGCCCAGGAAAGATGTTTTTTTTTCTTATCTCTGATATTCAAAAGAGAATACTGACAATATTTTAACTAGTTTATTACTGAATAAGTAACTTAGACCACTTGCATTTAAAGTTGAAAATTCATTTTGTTTTAATGTTTTCCTCAATATTTAATGTGGCTTTTAAGCCTGTTTTGCAGGCCTTTAATTACTTTGATAATGATGTAGAATATTTCATGAAGTTGGAATAACTTTAGTTTCAGACTGCTTGAGAAAATGAAGAGCTTGCTCATTTTAGATCCAACTAAATGCAGCATAATTCTTTCGTTTATTTCGTTGGTCAACTTCAATTAAATATTCATTGAGCTTTAAATGAGACCCTAAGACTATGAAATATTTACGTGTCCCGAAGAGATTATGAACAACAGACGAGATCCTAGTTAATACCCAGAGCAAATTATAATAAGCTTTCTCCATTAGTGGTTCAAGAAAACAAGTCAACACCTGTTAATCATTTTTCTTAAAAGTGAGACACTTTCAACTAATTGCAGTTTTTTTTCCCAGTAGCTCTTAATCCTAGCAATATATCTAGGGTTATACTCTCACAATACAAAGTAAAAATAAAAGCAGTTCTTTGGAGAGTGGATTAAATTTTTTCCCCCTTTTATTGAGTTTACTAGTACATTTTAGGTATACATTACGATCACATTCAACGTTGAGAGTTTGTACCTGTTCATGTTGTATCTTGATTTCTTCCTAAAACTCCCACCCCCTATATACATAACTCTTGTTTCCTTTTTATTGTTTTTACTATCAATGTTTTCCCCTTTATTGAGTTTATTGGTACATTTTCGGAATACATGATCACATTCCACATTGCGAACTTGTACCTGTACATGATGTATCTTGATTCTCATTTTTCCCCATTCCCTTCCCCTCCTTGAGTGAATTAAAATTAATGTCTGTAGTAGATGTTTCGGTGGAGATCTGTATTACTAGCTGAGTCCTCATCCTCCAGTTGCAAATATTTTGACGCATGCTCAGACCTGTAACCCTCTGGAGACTTGCTCATGGCTGATGGCAATTGCAGCTCCCAGAGACCCTTGGGAAGTGACACTGGATCCTCTCTTTCACAAGTGGACAGCCAGTGACTGAGTGGCTTAACAGGGTGGGAAGTGCCTGACGGTGAACAACTCTGCTGTGATTCCTGCTCCCCAGTCCTGGAGCCAATAGGCCAGGTCCTGACCCGAGAAAACATCTTTCGTGTTTCATTTCCCTTTCCTATGCTACCTCTTTCACTTTTAAATTTTTTTCCAAAGTGGGCCCTTAATAAATCAGCTGTGCCTTCATTTGTCTCAGCTTGTGCTTCTATAGAACACAGGCAAGGATGGCGTTAGTTTTGGTGTTTGAAAGCACCTCACTTGGGGCCCACTCTCCCCAGGAGGTGCTCTTGCCGTTGAGTACCTGGGGACCAAATGTGTCCTGTACATCCTGCAGTCCAAACACGGCAACTGTACACTGAGAAAAATCATTCCACCTACAGTGCCAGCAGTGCTGTTACTGAGAAGCGCAGTCCTATTTCTTTCAACCTCTAGTTAGCGGGCAGACCGGGCTGGTCTGATACTGTAGGCTCCTGCAAAAGGCTAGTGATGGACCCAGACAAAACCAAGACGGCCCCGTAGTGAGTTGCGAACACAGAAGATTCTCCAAGTCACATCACTTATTCCCAGTCCTCTCTCCAGTGCCTTCCTTAGGAAGAAACTGACACAGATGATCACCTTCATTTTATGAATGAAGAATCAATCCTTCTCTAGAAGTAGAGCAGGGGCTGGGGACTGATGTTGAGTAGTGGACACACTGGTTTTGGTCATGGCCAGTCATTAACTATCTAGGTCGTTGTCTCTTAGTTGTTTTCCTTCTCTAAGCCTCAGTTTCCACGACTTTATGTAAGGCAGGGCATGGGTAACTGATCTCAAAAACCCTTGTGCCTATCTTGGTCTATGTCTACGTCTTGCTTAAAGTTTATTTAGCTTAGGGCCAGGGATTTAGCTCAGTATTCCAGCACCTGCTTTGCAAGTTCAAGGTTTGGGGTTTGATCCCTAGGAACCATAAATAACAATGCCCACCAGCAGTCAGTACCACATACCACAGTGCTGGCGTGGTGACTCACACCTGTAATCCCAACACTCGAGAGGCAGAGGCAGGAGGATCGTTGTGGGTTTGAGGCTGGCCTGGGCTACATAGTGAGCTCAGGGCCAGCATGAACTACAAAGTGAGACCCTGTCTCAAAAAAAGTTAATTTAGTTTATTCATTGTAGCACTGACCCCAGACTTGGGGTACCTTGCTTGGCCCAGAGCCCTATGATTATATCAGGCCCTCATCACTTTAGTGTTAATTAAAATGTGGCTCTCAGCAATTTATGAAATGCTGCACTTGCTGTTGTATGTGATCCAGTGGTTAGCTACTTTTATAGAAAGTTACAGTATTTAGAAATACACAAATGAGTGAGTGTTTTATATGACTTTTATCTGGGTGTTAAGCACCATTTACATAGACTCCACAATTGTGCTCTCATTTCATTTGTCATTGGCTGCTAGTTAGCCTAATTTGTTTGCTATTTCACAAATGATTCTATTATAGTAAGTGCTAGGATAAAGGTTGATCGTATTGGGGGTATGCATGCATTTAATGTATTTCATTTTTTCCATCGGTTGTAAACATAATTATCAAAACTACTGGCCACAGAATTAGAATTTTAATAATTTTGCCTTAATTGACACTGAGTTTGTAGTGAGCTGATTATTTATGTAGTAGTGTATGAACCTGTATGCTTTGAATAATATAAAAATAATTTGATGTTTTGGGTCACCTTGATTTTTTTTTCACTGAATGAATTGTTTTATTATTTATTGCATTGACGGAAAACACGAACCCTGAGCAGGTGCTGGAAAAGACTTACTAGGACACAGTTTGGGTTTGTGGTGGGTAATTTTGGAGAGGGATTAAAGAAGCAGGGCTTTGTTCTGGACCATGTCTGTCAGGAAGCCGGGTGTTTTTATGATTTGGTATCTTAAGAAACCTCATTATAGAAAGAGCAGATTAGATGAATCAAATTGGTAGAACTGAGAACAAAGCAGCTGTCACTACTATGAACCAGGAGACAGGGATGTTTGGCATTTTGTAGCTTGGAAAATTTTCCTTTTTTGATCTGTGTTCAGATGTGATCATGGAGTAGACTTGGTTTTCTTTTTATCTGTCATAGCCAAAGAATGGCCTCATCTGATGCTGGTGATCTCTGAAAGTTTTCTTACTCAACAGGAGGACACCAATGTCAGATGATAGGCACTAAGGCCGGCTGGTAAGAGCCGGGCCAGAACTCACACTATTTTAACTTCTCGCCCAGTACCAGTGCAGATTTTTAATTTTCATGCAGGGGGATTAAGAATTAATCAAGTACGTTAGAATTTCACATGATTAGTAAAGAAAAATACTTAAAAACAAATTCTTGAAGTTTTGCCTAGAACCAATTGGGAATGTTACAAGAATAGAGTATATAAAAATAAAGTACAATTAAGCTTTTAAAAATAACGGGAAAATGTGTCAGATATTATACCTCAAGTTTTAAATGGAAATCTTTTCATCGATTCATAAAATGTTCAGATTATCTGACTCCCATTGAGACCATTTTATAAAAGATTTCAATGTATATAATTTTAATGCACTTTAATTACAATCATTGCCATTTTAATCCCATGTACTACATCACAAGTAAATCGGTAGCTGTTTATTTTTAGAGAACAAATCAGAAGATTTGCCTGAAATCAAATGTCATGTCCAAATTCACAATTATGTATTTTACATTTATTCCTAAAACACAAAATTATAATCTTTAACTTTATGTTAAAGTACTAAAGTTTCCATTTCGTTACATAAGATGAGGCTCTTCAGTGTGCGTTGGAAATTCAAAAGTCATTTTGTTGCTACAGTTCTGAAATCTGGACTAAATGTTTTGGAATGAAAAGAATCAGATTTACAAATGAGACTTTCAGTAAAGAAGATTGTCCTTTTCTCTTTTTAAAACTTAAGAGTTTAGCTATTAGACAATTTTTATTTTTATTTTTTTTGGTGGCACTGGGGATTGAACTCAAGCCCTTGTGCTTCTAAGGTAGGCGTGGTACCACTTGAGCTAAATCTCCAGGTTAGCTACTAGACAATTTTAAGGTCCTATTCATAGGCTTAAACTCTCTTTACAGAGTCTTGCTATGTAGTAGAGGCTGGCCTTGAACTCTATGCAGCCCAGGATGGTCTCAAAGTGAAGGAGATCCTTCTGCCTCAGCCTCCTGAGTGCCAGGGTTACAGGCATGTTTCACTATGTCCAGTTTAAACCTTTTTTTTTTTTTTAAATGAATAAGCCTGTGGCCTATTCTCATTAGCTCAAAGTTAAAAATATTGTTTTTGTGCTGAAACTTAGATAGATGCCGATATATCCATATTAGAATGGCTGTAATTTAAGAAATCTAACACCACCAAGCAGTGGCAAGGATGAGGAACAAATGCAACCTTCATACATTCCTGTGAGCAGTGGAGGATGGTCTCACCATTTTAAAAAATTGATTTGATTGGTACATTTTATACATATATTATGATCACATTCAACATTGAGAATTTGCTGTACATGACACATCTTGATTCTCATTTTTCTCATTCCCCTGTCCTCCCTATAATTCCCTGCTCTCTATATACATAAGTTTTTCTTTTTTTCTAAGCATCAAATTTTTTTCTTTCCCTTCTTTACTAGCCCCTACCTATTTTTCCTTTGAACATTCTTCCTATTTTACAACACCTATCATACATTTTAGAACTCATTTACACCTTCAGCACCATTTTAAAAGATGAGCGATATCTCAGCAAATATATACTTGCTACATGACTGAATAATTCCACTTCTACTGTATGTAAGAGAAATTGAACCATGTTTACACAGAGACTTGGATGTAGAGTTTTTTTTTTAAGTTAGAATAATTCAAAATAACTTTATTCTTTTTTACAAAGAGCAAGTACAGGAGCTGTTCAAAATCACGTACTCAATCAAAATGAAATGTGACTTGTACTGACTGCTGAACTTGTCTCGATGTGTGAAAGATTGGAAATCTGTGAAGCGATTTGAATAGATTACCTTTTATAAAAATAGTAGTAGTCTTTAAATATAGAATACTGCCTAACTCTGGAGTTGCAGGAAAAGTCAGCATTCTTTAGGTTCAAGATATTAATTTTAAATAGCAGCTGAATGTGTCCTCATGGCAAAGCATAGAGACCTTTTTTCCTTGAAAAAGAGTTTCAAAATTGTCTTTTCCCCTCACAGTATCCTAAAACTTAAAAAAAAAAAAGGTGGGAGAGAGGATGCTTTCCTGTATTTCAGCACTCTCTGACACTGCTGAAGGGAGGAATGTAGAGTTTTTAAAGCACCATTATTTGTAATATCTCAAACCAGGGACCGACCCTAACATCCATTCCTTTATAATGGATAAAACATATACGGTACATCTACATAGTGGAAACTATTCAGTAAAAAAGTACTGATATGTGTTAAACATGGATTTTCCTCAAAAATATAATATATGAAAGTACACAGAAGACTTTACATTGCTTGATTCCATCTGTATGAAGTCCTAGAAAAGGAAATACACTAGAAAAAGCAGATCTTGAGAGGATTTAACTCAGTGGCACTGTGCCTGCTTCAAAAGCTTAAGGTCCTGAGTTCGATCCCTGGTACTGCATTAAACAGCAAAACAAAACAGATCAGGAGTTGCTCAGGGCTAGAAGTGTGAGACAGAGCACTTGAAAGATGACAGAAATGTACTAGATTATGGTGATCATTATACAACTACAAATTTACAAAAAGCATGCAAGGTGTAAGCTTTATATAAATCATAGCTCAATGTACTAGTTTGTAATATTTTGCTGTAAGAAAATACTACAGGTTCTCGGTTCCAGAGGCTGGGCAGGCAAGGTCAAAAAATAAGCAGGGCTGGTTCCTCTGAGGCTCCTGAACTGGGAGATGACTCCCCCCTTGCTAACAGGAGTTTTTTGAGGAAAGATCTGACTGTGTTACTCTGAACTGGCAAATTCAGGCCTCAAATTCTTCCCTGTGCCTGGCATTTGGTGCTTCTTCACACTGCCACGCTCTGTGGACACTGATTTTTCTTTTATTGAACACAAAATCCCTGTCGTTTGTAACATTTTGTCCACAAGTTAAGCACCATGAATCATTATTTGATTTGTTGACTTAAATTTTAGACTGATTCATATTTTGCCCTCAAATTTTCAGCATGGTTATTTATATATTTTCTCCCTCTAAATTCAAAGCAGATATAAGCTGATTTGTAACATGTAAAAAATTATTTATCTTTTTTGATTTTTGTCTTGCAGGATTCTGCCCTATGATAGGCTCATTCTTTTGATTACTGCTGGGCGTGAGTCTCCACACCCAGTATCATATGCAGCTACCTGAGGATCAAACCTAGGCCCTTGTGCTTGCAAGACAGGCACCGGAAGCACTGAGCTAAATCCCCAGCCCCTGATAGCCTCATTCTTTTGTATCACTCATGGTGGTTGATAAGACAAATACTGACTTGAAAATCTATCTCCTTTTTTTTTTTTTAAAAATAATATTATGAATTGGACTCAGGGCCTCATACTTGCCTACCAGGCACTGCTCCCTGACCAACATTTATGGCCTAAAAAAACATTTTCAAAGTAATTTGGGACTTGTAAGAAGTCACAAAAATAGTACAGAGATGGCCCAAGGATGTGGCTCAGTCACACAGCCTTTGCCTGGGAAGTGTGAGGTCCTGAGTTTGAGTTCTGGTACCTAAAAAAAAAAAAAAATGGAAAATATCCTTTTTCCAATGTTTAATAACTTTTTATTTCTTTGAAACAGAGTCTGACTTTGTAGCTCATGCTGGCCCTGAGCTCACTATATAGCTAGCTCAGGCAGTCCTCGAACTCACAGCAATCCTCCTGCCTCTGCCTCCCAAGTGCTGTGCTAACAGGCGTGGCCACTGCGCCCAGCACTGTGGTATGTGGTACTGATTGCTGATGGGTGTGAGTCACTACACCCGACATTGTGGTATGTGGTTACTGGGGATCTGACCTCGCACTTGCAAGGCAGGCGCTGGAACCACTGAGCTAAATCCCCAGCCCAGTAATAACTTCTTCTATAACTAGAGTATATTATTAAAGCCTGGAAAATGACATTGTTATAAAACTAATACTGCAAACACAATTTGGATTTCACCAGGTTTTACATGCATTCACCCTTCTAGTTTTTTAATTTCTACTGAATTTGAGCACATATATGGATCATATGAACAGCCATAGCCATCAGTGTGTGGTATTTTCAGTTTTATTCTTTTCTTTTTTGAGACAAGGTCTCACTTTTATATTTTGGGCTGGCCCTGAGCTCACTATGTAGCCCAGGCCAGCCTTGAACTCACAGCAATCCTCCTGCCTCTGCCTTCCGAGTACTGGATTTACAGGCATGAGCCACTACGCCTGGCATTGTGGTACATGGTACTGATTGCTGGTGGGCATGAGTCACCACTCCTGTCATTGCTGTATGTGGTACCGTGGATTGAACTTGGGACCTTGCACTTGCCAGGCAGATGCTGGAACCAGAGCTAAATTCTAGTCCCTCTTTTCATCTCTTTCAGGTATTTTAAGTTGTTAAAATTGTCCATATCCTTTTACTTATTTTAATTATGTGCCTCTGTTTAAACACGTGACTAGGACAGGCACTGTGCTGTTTAGTGTGATAACACTTTTTTTTAATGTATAAAGAAGACTCTAGGGACACAAATCACTTTTGTAAGTCTTATCAGAGGTATTCATAATTGGAGGAGTGAGGTTTCATTGTAGGGTGTTAGGAGTGCATAGGTGTTGAGGAGACAAAATTATTGCCTTTTACTGCACAATTCAGTCCTTATAGCTGGAGAGATAGTGTTACTGAGGGATGTAGCCACCACAAAAATGTTTGAATTTAGCAGGTTTTCTGTCACCGGGCTGGTTTGTATTATTTCGTAGTAAAGAAGTCTTTCAGAATCAAATATCCATTTTGTGATCTTGGCTGTTGATGTACTTGTAGACAGTAATATACTGTGGCATGACAGAATGACCTAGTATACCGAGAGTCTAGTTTATTGGTAATTATTACGGTTATGGAATAGATTTTTAGGTTACAGAATATAAAGGGCATTGTATAAAAGCATTTTTCTTTTGACATGGATAGAATTTAGCCTTTTTAAATTTTTATAGTTTTTGGTACCAGAACTTGAACTCAGGACCTTGCACTTGCAAGGCAAGTGCAGCGCCACTCACCTAACTCTTTGGCCCTATTTATTTTTTAATATTTTTAAGATACTGAGATAAAATCTTACTATGTAGTCCAGCTGGCCTTGGATTCATTATGTAGCTCAGACTGGCCTTAAACTTGTGGTGATGATCTTCGTGCCTCAGCCTCCAGAGTGCGGAGATTACAAGTGTGCACTACCATGCCTGCAGAACCAAGCCTTTAAAAAATGCATAATACTGGGCCGGGGATTTAGCTCAGTGGTTCCGGCGCCTGTCTTGCAAGCACAAGGACCTGGGTTCGATCCCTGGTAACCATATACAATACTGGGGGTGGAGACTCATGCCCAGCAGCAATCAGTACCACATACCACAGTGCCGGGCGTGGTGGCTCACACCTGTGATCCCAGCACTCGGGAGGCAGAGGCAGGAGGATTGGTGTGATGTGAGTTTGAGGCTGAGTTCAGGGCCAGCCTGAACTACAAAGCGATACCCTGTCTCAAAAAACAAACAAACAAACAAAAAACCAAAAACAAACAAACATACAAAATATGTAATACTTCAAAATGATAGCACGCAGTGTTTTTGCCTTGGTTCTCATCTCATTGTTTGTGATTTTATATACAGTAAGTCCCTGACTTCCGAACATTGGAGTTGCAGATTTTCACAGATACGAATGAACCTCGCCTTATATTACGAACACTGGTAGATGAGAACAAATTGTGGAAAATAGCTCATTTGTCTGGCAGACATTGTCACAGTTGTGTTACTGTGTGCTTACTGTACAGTGTGGTTGTGTACACAAGTACAGTGCTCAGGGCCCAGGATGTTGGGGAGCAAGAAGAAAAGTAGTGATGATGTGGCGGGGACTGCTAGGAAGCCCAAAGCAATATGCATTGCCTCTTTGTGTCAAAGATGTGTAAGATTATGAACAAATCCAACTTATGAGTGTTACACTGGAACAGAATGTGTTCATGAGTTGCACACTTAACTGTATATGCAAAACATACTGTATATTGAAAGAAAACAAAAGATTAAGAAATAAGTATGTATATAAAATGTATACGTATATAAATAAAACCTACATTTTTTGGGCAGGTACTATTTTTCTCTCATATTGAGTAGGTCAGCTTTTTTCTTTTTCTGTACTAGGGATCACACACAGGACTTTTCGCTTGCAAGGGAGGCATACTGCCACTGAGCTAAATCCCTGGACCTGAGTAGGTCGGTTTTCTTTAATAAGTGTGCCGTGTTCTGAAACTCCATCATTGGCACTGTGATTAGCAGTGGGGAGTGTGGTCTCCTTCTAGTCCTAGTAGTATCATTGTTAACCGGAAGTCTTGATTTATTTTTGGTGCCTGGAATTGAACTCAGGACCTTGCACTCGTGGCGCCACTGAGCTACATTCCTGGCCTAGGCAGTCTGATTTTTAAACAGTTGTTCTGAACTTCTTCTCTTAGTAATATCAAGTATTTTTAATTGCCTTGTTCAATAGACTCCATGTGGACATGAAAAGACTATTTTAGTTATGTTTTTGACAGTATTTTTAAGCTTCCAGCTTTGCACCCCTACACTGATTTATATATTCAGTATTTTTATACCTTCGTCTTATTCTCCAAAGGCCTGTTATATATACATAATTTTTCTTAATCCCTTAAATAGTGCTGCAGTCTTGTGGTTAGCAAGTGTTGACTTTCTAATTTTTGCTGAAAGGTTAACCAGAGAAAAAAGTTCGTTTTGGAGCAGTTATATAGTTAGTGGGAAAGCAACAAGCAGAAGATTCTAGCATTCTAGCCACTTCCTTTCCCTCTTGTGCATCATAGAATTGCATTTTAATATGAAGCACGCAAGTAAAAATAATTTTATGAATGCTTAATGCTGCCCATACAGGTGCATTTCATTTTAAACCATGGATTTAGTCCTGAAAATTGGACCATAAATTATAAATAGGTTAATAATTTTGCAATACAAAAAATTCTTTAGAAATAATCTTTGTGTAATTTGACCTTTTTATCATTTTTAATTGAACTTTTATTGAGTCTTACTTAATTCAGTAAGCCAAATGAGATTCAGGTTTGCATAACTTGAGTTTTCTTAAAATAAGATATGCCTATTTAAACACAGGATCCATAAGAATAGAAATACACGAAAAAATGAACTGAGAGAAAAAAATGAGAATCTGGAGATTATAACTTGCTCACTGGTATTTAAGTGTTTTCCTGTCTCCACAATCCCAGTGGAAATATCTACATTTTTAAAAATTTGGTAGCGAGGACTGAACTCAGTACCTTGCACTAATCAAGCAGGGGTATGCTGCCTACGTACATCCTTGCTCTCCTCTGACAGTATCAGAGGCCTTTTTTTTTTAAACTTGGAACTGAACTTCCAAAGACTGCGTCTATCAGGCAGGTGCTGTGCCGCCAAGCTACATTGCTGGTCCTTTTCGTTTTTTTTAGGAACCAGAATTTGAACTCAGGACCTTGCACTTGCCAGGCAGGTACAGCTCCACTGAGCTAAATATCTGGGCCTTAGGGAAAAAATAATTTATTTTTTTAAGGCAGGGTCCCAGTATGTAGTTTAAGCTGGCCATATAGACCAGGAAGGTCTCGAGCACACAACAGTCTTCCTACCTCAGTCACCTGAATGCTGGGATCACAGGCGTGTGCCACCTTGCCAGGCCCTTGCAAACTTTTTTTTTTTTTTTGGGAGACAGGGTCTCACTTTGTAGTTCAATCTGGCCCTGAGCTCAGCCTCAAACCCATCACAGCAATTCTCCTGCCTCTGCTTCCCGAGTGCTGGGATTACAGGCGTCAGCCACCACTCCTGGCGCTGTAGTACGTGGTACTGGTTGCTGCTGGGTGTGTTTCCACACCCAGTATGTTATGTGGTTACCAGGGGATCGAACCTGGGCCCTTGCGCTTGCAAGACAGGCGCCGGAACCACTGAGCTAAATCCCGGGCCACAAACTTTTGAGATATGGAGAAACCTAGAAAGTTCTAGGAGACATGAAAGATTTCATCTTCATGCTGCAACCATACAAGTTCCACCTACTGCAGTGTAGATGGATCATATTGAAGAAATACACTCAGACCAACTTGTAATCTCACTTCCTAAGAAAGTGAGAAGAATTGAATTAGGCGTTAAGGCCAACCTGTAGGTGCTTTTTACCCAGTTTTCTTTCCCAAGTGTGGATGGATTTAGAATGCCACGGGAGGCCCTGGAATTAAGATTGAAGCAGGCACACAAAGGATTGGCCATTGTTCCTGGAGTGCCGCTCAGGTCAATTCCACGTCAAGTTCACGTGGAACAATTGCTAAAGTTTTTCCTGCTGGGGACTACCCCTGGCCGGAGCGCCCCCACTGTGTCTCTGTCACCATGCTGCGGAAGAACTGACAGTTCCCACTTCCCAAGGAGGATCAATCTGAGAACGTTAGGGCGGGTGGTAAAGGCAGGGGAAAGGAATTCACCTACCCTCTTTTGGGGGAAAATCATCCTGGACAGACTGCTTTTTGTTCAAGAATGAACAAAGAGACTCAATATAAGGTTTCTGAAAAGACTGCAACATAAATGAACAGCATAGTGTTTAAGAGGAAAAGGAAGAAAAATACTTACTTCAAAACTATGTTT
>PVIR01000589.1:138120-157996 GCA_004026965.1 Petromus typicus
AATACATAAAAGTGGGGAGAAGGGGATGAAAGATGGGGCCAGGCAAACTTGAGGCCTCACAAAAATAAAGGAAAAAGTC
Organism: Petromus typicus; assembly: GCA_004026965.1. Taxonomy (NCBI): domain Eukaryota; kingdom Metazoa; phylum Chordata; class Mammalia; order Rodentia; family Petromuridae; genus Petromus; species Petromus typicus. Next base: position 138,200 of record PVIR01000589.1, read on the forward strand.
ATGTGCAAGAACAGGAGTTTAAACTGGGCATGGGGGACACACCTGCAGTGCAAGCACTTGGAGTTTGAGGGCAGGGAGTTCGAGGCCAGCTCACGGTACATAACAAGACTCTCTGTCTCAGAAAAACAAAAATAACAACAATGAAAAAGAGGTTAATGAGGCCAGGTATTTAGCTCACTAGGACAGCGCCTCCCTTCCAAGTGCAAGATCCTGAGTGCTATCTTCACCCCCCCTTAAAGATTTTAAAGTTGGACCGGAAATGGAGTGCTAACAGGGAGGTGGTTAGTTATTCCCAAAGTTAATCAGAGGATAGATTAAAAACTGAATCAACTAAACACACAAAAAGAAAACCAACTTTCGAGAATGAAGATATAGATATGCAAATTGAGTATTTACTCTTTTAATAGAGAAATACCAAAGTAGACCAATAATAATTCACGTCCTGGCTTTTTTTTTTTTTTTTTTGAGACAGGGTCTCGCTTTGTAGTTCAGGCTGGCCCTGAGCTCAGCCTCCAACTCACATCACAGAAATCCTCCTGCCTCTGCCTCCTGAGAGCTGGGATTACAGGCGTGAGCCACCACGCCCAGCACTGCAAATTTTATACGAAATTTAAGGTTAAAGCAAAGACACTACCAGAAAAAGTGCTGATCCTCTCCCCCCATAAGTTGTAATGCTGTGCTAGATGCCAGGAGACAAAGCACAAGCTTTTAGAGGAGCATGTTTGTGACCCAGAAATTCTTACTCAGCCACTGTGTTTATTCATTGTCAAAAACAGCAGAAGGAGGCTGTGGTGGCTCATGCCTGTAATCCCAGCACTTGGGAAGCAGAGGCAGGAGGATTGCTGAGTTCGAGGCTGAGTTCAGGACCCGCTTGAACTACAAAGTGAGACCCTGTCTCAAAAAAAAAATTTTTTTTTTGTAAAATTTTGGGCTGAGGATTTAGTACAGTGGTTCTGGCACCTGTCTCGCAAGTGCAAGGTCCCAAGTTAGCTCCTTGGTAGCAAAAAATAAAATTTAAAAAAAAAAAAGCAAGATTATCTCATTATATAAGTTATCATAAATATGCCATCCACATCTTTTCCCTATGACAATTCCTTGAAGGTATATTCCAACTAATTAAGAAATAAACTAAATGAAGTAGTTCAGCCACGGGGATGTCATGAAATGAAAGGACTAGTGCTAAGCAATGGAGTGAAACATATAGTAAGCAATTATGAAATGTAAATAAACTTCAAAACAAACTTAAACATTTTAAGTATTTATTGAAAGATAAAAGAATTAACAACAATAATAAAAGGGACCTTAAAGTACAAAGTAGGGACAAATAAAAGAAAATACATGTTATTCAGTTGGGTTTCAGTAATTAATAAAAATTACAAACCATATGGTCAAGCATTCTCTCAATCAGGAGGACAAAGCCAAGTTTGTGTGTACACGATCTGTACCTCTAACCTGTAAAGGCACTTCATTTAACTCTGCTGATGAATAAACATAGCTTTTGTATTGTGCGCTGAAAAAAAATTAAAATATACCAGAATAACAACATTTTGTATTGGTTTCTAGAGAGATTTTTGTGGCATATAAATCTTCATTTGGGTTTTATAATTAAAAAAACGAGTTATTTAAAAGAATATGCAATTTGACATAGCTGTATGATCAAATTATGTGAAGAGACGTTATCAGCAGTGGGTTCTAGATAATAAAAATATCCTATGCTTCATTATGTTACCATTTGCATATTTTTATGATGCATCTATATTAATTTTATAGAGAAAATTAAACTTTCATCAAGATAAAAATTCTTATGTATTCCAGCAGTTAAGTCACACAAATTTGTTGTATTAAATGCTTTCTTTCCTCCAAATTAAAAGCTAACTGTTTTGCTTAACACATTAAAAAAAAAGCAGAAAAAAAAAATGACTTTAACAGCTCCAGCTTATAAATCCGTGCACAGAGCAGATCTGAATTAAGCACAAGGAGTCTCAGAGCTGATTGCTTAAAGCAAACAGAATTAAGAAACAAAAATAGAGAAAATAATATATTCAAATCACAAATTCAAAAGAAATAAAACATACAGCAGCTTATGCTACTTGTGAATGCTGCAGTAAATATTAATTAGCAAAGCTGATTCAAAGGACACAATGCTGGAATTGGCCAACGACTATGGAAAGGGTAGAGGAAATTGCCCAAGTACTACTCCGAACTTTGAAATGATGTCTCTGAGTGGCTGATTACGGGCTCCCCTACTTTGTTCTTTGTAAATGTCTAAAAAAATTCTGCATGAAGCAGGTACAAATTCTGAAGTTAAGTATGGATAATGACAAAGTCCTTCTGTCTCAAGATAAACTTTTTGAGAGAGAGCCTTGCTATATATAGTTCAGGCTGGCCTTGAAATTAGTGTGTAACCCAGGTTGGACTAAAACCCCTGGCAGTCCTGCTTGAGCTTCCTGGGTGCTGAGATTATAGGTATGTGCCACCATGCCCAGCAAAATAAACCTTTAAACTTTAGAAGAGGAAACAGCTGCTTCTCTTTTTTTCAAAGTGCTTGGGGTGGAACCCAGAGCTTTCTACATGCTGAGGATGCACGCTATTTAGTGAGATACACTCACGGCTTACCTTTCTAAAGTCTATATGAAGCAAAACATGGATGTCCTCTGAAAGGACTGCTGGGGTTCAGGGAGGCTGGAAATGGCCTTCAGAGACCTGGTGACTCCTGACTAATTGCCTCAGAACCACTCATGGTGAGTTAAATTTCTAGATCACTAGCTGCCGCCATGGCTCTTTGATACTTAAGAGAATAGGAAAGTTGACACACCAGGGGCCATACAAATAGATAAACGCTAGTTATTAATTCTAATATGTTTCAGTGGAATATTTATCAGTTAAGTAGAAAACTATTTACAAATCTTGCCTAGTTGCACTGTAAGATTTTTTGTTAGTAACATGAGTAAGTCAAGTGTTCTCTGCCCTATTCATGGAAGACTGTGACTTTTGATTTAAGCCTGGCAGATAGCTCATTGCTTCTTCCCAATTTTAAATAAAACTGAATTATGGCAAGGTATTCTCCTGCATGTTACGAGACAGTACAGTCTGTGTAGTGCATGCATTTGCCATAAAATATACAGGGAAAAGGCCAGCTAAAAAATTTTTCCCAAAAACAAATATTTTTTGAAAGGAAAAATACTTTTACTGTTTGTATAATCTTGTTTATCTTGTTGAACATGTAGTTATAAATGCAAGGCCTTTTCTGCTTATATGTGTGTTATGCTGGGAATCAAATTCAAGGCCTTGCATATTCTAGGCAAGTGTTCTACCAATGTGCCACATCCCCAGCCGTGGAAGCAATTGCTTAATTCACACTGGTCTCTGCAGTGCCTACTTGGTAATGCCATTTTGATAGGCACAGCTAAATGCCACTTAGTGCTCTCACGGAATGCAGATGACAAGAAAGGTAAATGAAATAGGGTATTGGAGGGTGGGCGGAGAGATGCACTAAATGTGGTAGGGCATTCTAATCCGAAGTGTGTGAGTGAGATGGCATTTTTCATACTTTATCTGCCTTTATTATTCTACCAGTAGCCTATGATTAGGGAAAAAACCTCGCAGAACTTTGTACAACTCAATACTTGCCTAAAATGTGTGTCCACGTCCCTGTTTACTACCACTGCTTAAAATGAGCTCAGTGGCCCTGTGTGTTTCTAGGTACACTTTAAGCAGTGTCTGTTTTAAAGCATATATTACGTAGAAAAACTTATTTTAAAGCCCTGGCTTAGTGTTTCCAGGTTTGTTTTGAAAAGTTTCATCAAATTACACCTTTTCTGCTGTAACTTTTGTCCTACTAAAGAAAAACGAAGCACTATGGCTTTTTAACATCTAAACTTTCTTCCTTCTCAAATGATCTTATTTCTCAAAAAAGGGGAAATCTAGGATAAACTGTGTTTCCTTTATAGGAAATACTGTCAATTCCCTAGTAAAGTTTGACCTTTCATTATGTACCACACCTAACAATAATATATATAGATAGATAAGATGCTTTAAATCTTTGCCTGTTCTTTTCAATTAGGTGATGAAGAGCTGATAGCTTATTTCTGTTTCCTTCCTAATACCTCCCTCTCTCCTAATAGTGTTATTAACCTCCCAGGTAGTACTGAAGCCATATGAAGACAAGAAATCTTGTTACCTGTTGTGTCTGGGCCTTAGTCTGACATCCAGGATTAAGTGTTGAATAAGGCTCACAAGCTTGTAAATTTACATCCTAGTGGAGGTGATGGGGCTAAAGAATGAACAAATAAACATATAATACAATAAACATACAGATCAGTTAACAACTAACTCAGGCACCCTCCAAGTGCTAAGATCAAAACAGAATGGAACCAGTATGTCTTTCATCTGCCGGATTAGATTGGCGGTCACAGAAAGCTTCTCTGTGGAACTGACTTTGAGTTGAGAACTGAGTGATGAGCCAGCTGACTCTTCTGGATCCAGCTCAGTCAGTGCAGAGAAGTCTGCAGTATTCAATGTCTAAGGATTCAGTTTTCAAGAGTCAGAGGCTTTCCATTTTTAAAGTGGCGTGCACGCCTCATCTGGTAATGGAAGTTGGGATTTAGGTATGTGCTTTGGCTCCCAAAGTTAAATTGAACAACTCAAATCTTTTCCCCAAAATGTGAGTCATAGTCTCAGGAAGGACTGCTGTTTGCCAGGTGGACAGCTGAAGTAAGTGCTTCTGTTTCTGTCCTGTTGATGCTTTTGAAGCCCTTCTGAAGAACAGTATTCTCAGTGCTATACGCATTTGAACTTTAAAAATCAAAGTAGTTTCAATGAACAGGTGCTACTATTAGAAATGAGCTAATTTACCACAGATGTTAGGAGTTCAGAGTCAAGACTCACCTCAGGGGCCAACAGTCAAACCAGCGTTGGCTTTAAGAGCCTCTACAGCCTTCTTGCCATGTCACAACTATTAACTAACTTTACTTATCTAAATTAGTTTCCCTTTATAGTAAATGCTAATTGTCTTCAGAAATAAGAAACCTTAACTTGAATAACCATGGAATATATGAATTTAACAAAGTATGGATTATTAAATTCTTATAACACACGCTTTGAGAATAAACACCAAGTCATCTCACTTTGAAAGTTTCACATTACTTTAAGACAGAAGTAGGAGAGTGACTTTACTTACCAATCGCTCAAAAATGGGCTGTAAACCACTCTTTTTTACTACCTAGTATTTTGGCTGAAAGTAGAACATTAATAACATCAAAGGCTGTTCCCCTCAAGCCCTCCTCCCATGCCAGTGTACATAACTCTACCAGGGAGAAGCAGAAGTCTTATGGAGAGGTTATTAGGAAGATATTTTGTTTTGTTTCCACAGAATCTTGGATGTATTGTTGACCTGGGTTACAGGCAGAGTTCAAATCCAGTGTGTATTTTGTTAAGCTGCTGGTCTCCCTTTTTTGGAAGACTCCTGTGTCCGTTTGGATCAAAGATTGTAGAGACGACGGGTGTTTTCCTGCAGGACAGCTGAGATGAGGGAAAGCGGCTCACCTCTGATTTTGGCAATCTCTTGTATTGTGAACAGAGCCAGACCTGGGTGGGAATACTTGTGGTAGTTTCTGGAAAGTTGTTGAGGGAGAAAGTACGGAGCATCGGTTTCGACGAGAATTCTTTCCAGTGGGATCCGTTTCAGAGCATCTTGGGCCTGCTTGGCAGAACTGTAAGTTAGGATTGCTGTGAAGCCCACATACAGGTTCGGGAAGTAATTCAGCAGGGGCTCAATGACTGAGTAACTGCCAGTGAAGCAATGCCTGTGTATCTTGTGGTCAGGGGGCACAAATTTCTTCAAGAAGTCCAGTAGATCTTCATCAGCGTCTCGGCAGTGGAGCAACACGGGCATCTTGAGAGATACTGCCAGCTTCAGCTGCCTCTCAAATACCTGGAACTGCTGTGGGATTGGTGTGGAGCACTTGTGAGAGTAATCCAAGCCCATTTCTCCAAATGCCACAGCCTTCGGGTGCTTTAAGGCATGCAAGATGTTTCTTTCTTGCTGATCATCGTAGTAACGTGCAAAATGAGGGTGACAGCCAAAGGACCCCCACACCAGATCTTCTTTCAATAGTTTCTCCCATATGCCATTTTTTAGAGTACGAGGATTACAGAAATCGGTGATGCAGCCCTGAAATTCCTTAGGGAAGGAGCCGTTATAAGCTCTTCTGAATTTACCAAAGCTTCCTCGGAAAGACAGCTTGGAAAAGAGCAGGTCCAGGTGACAGTGGGAATCAAAGAAACCCCTCATTCGGTATGACTGCCTCCGGCTTCTCACAAAGGCAGGTGGTGCACCTGCACGAGCTGCATTGGGACTTGGCATTTCCTCCTTTGTGTCTGCTTGTAAGTCTGCGAAATGATGCAGTGATTCAGAATTCTGAGGTTTGTCTTCTGTCAGCCTCAACTTTTTGGGCATAGTTTTGGTGAGAACTGCAGAATAGGTAGAAGGATTCGTGAACTTGTCCTCATCGTTGTTGTAGTGGTGGTCCTGCTGCTGCTCCTCCTCCTCCTCCTCCTGGAATGTGGCAGGGGTTCTGTTGCCACCTTCTGTGGAAGAACAGGACATACTCTTAAGACTGCTGACCCAAGAGCTGGTGTAGTCATTCCAAGGACTGTAGTACAGATACTGCTGCCGAGTACCACAGTCATCCTTGAGGGGCAAAGGCTCTGAAACTACTGGGAGACTCTCGGAACGTGGCAGCTTCTGAGAGACTTTGACTCTGGTGATTTCACTAATATCATGCCAGTAGCTTTGTGAAGAAGGGTGCTCGAGCACCACATTTTCTTTAGAACTTAGGAACAATGAGTTGAAGGTATCAGCATCCAGAACTTGCAGGGGTGAAGTGCAGTTTCCACAGAAGAGTACCTTTTGGCCACCACGTGGGTTCTCACTGAGCGTTGTAGAAGAAGGTAGAAGTACTTTCCTCTCACCTGAGCTGGTCACGTTTGGGGCTGCGGGTATCTGAGTGTAAGAGGGAGTAATCCCCGGCAGCACTGGTGGACAGGCTGTCTCTTTTGGTTTGGCACCGCCGGAGGTACCCTGCCAGCTTCCTTTCCCCAGGAAGCCCTGGTGACTCCTGAAGGGGCCTTGCTCTTCATGTCGGTCCTTCCTCTGTTGGAATCTACTTGATTCCTCATTTATACTTTGACCATGCGCTCCAGCTGCAAATTTAGAGTTGTCGAAGTAAGAGAAACTGTTTTCGGAAGAAGAGTGGTAGGCGCCCTCTATGGAAGCCATCTTTTAGAAATGGTTGGCGGCGGTGCAGGCCGCGGCAACGATGGCGGCAGCGGCGGCGGCAGTGGCAGCAGCGGCCGCAGCTGGGATGGCAGCAGTGGCGGCGGCAGCAGGGATGGCAGCAGAGGCCGCAGCCGGGATGGCGGCAGAGGCGGCGGCACTAGGCCGCAGCCGGGATGGCGGCAGAGGCGGCCGCAGGGATGGCGGCAGAGGCGGCGGCAGAGGCGGCCGCAGGGATGGCGGCAGAGGCGGCGGCACTAGGCCGCAGCCGGGATGGCGGCAGAGGCGGCCGCAGGGATGGCGGCAGAGGCGGCGGCACTAGGCCGCAGCCGGGATGGCGGCAGAGGCGGCCGCAGGGATGGCGGCAGAGGCGGCGGCACTAGGCCGCAGCCGGGATGGCGGCAGAGGCGGCCGCAGGGATGGCGGCAGAGGCGGCGGCACTAGGCCGCAGCAGCGATGGCGGCAGAGGCGGCCGCAAGGATGGCGGCAGAGGCGGCGGCACTAGGCCGCAGCCGGGATGGCGGCAGAGGCGGCGGCACTAGGCCGCAGCCGGGATGGCGGCAGAGGCGGCCGCAGGGATGGCGGCAGAGGCGGCGGCACTAGGCTGCAGCAGCGATGGCGGCAGAGGCGGCCGCAAGGATGGCGGCAGAGGCGGCGGCACTAGGCCGCAGCCGGGATGGCGGCAGAGGCGGCCGCAGGGATGGCGGCAGAGGCGGCAGCACTAGGCCGCAGCCGGGATGGCGGCAGAAGCGGCGGCACTAGGCCGCAGCCGGGATGGCGGCAGAGGCCGCAGCAGGAAAGGCAGCAGCGGCGGCGGGGGGGCGCAGTGCGCTCGGTGATTACCGAGGCAAGAACCCACCCAGTGAGGCTGCTCCAACCACGCCGAGGCCTGAGGAGACAGGGGACGAAGACTTTAGTGGCTGGATGAGTCCAAGTAAAAGCTCTACACAGTCCACACAGTTCTCCTTTTTAATCCCCAGTACCCAGAAAGGGGTTTTTAAAGACGCCCCCCCCCCCCAAGCCACTAACCTGCGGTCCCGGGGGCAGCAGCGGCTGCTAAAGGATCTTACCTGGAGCCTCCGACGTGTTGCTGCAAATCCCGATGCTCCGGCACCTTAGGAAGTTTTCCGCCGATTTTCAATTGCCATCTTTTTCACCATCATGGAGACGTCAGAGTGTTGTATCACAACTCAAAAGCCGTTTGGAGAGGTCAGTGGTCTTGGATTCACAGAGAGCCGGGCTTGGTGACCAAGCTCTCAACGTGCCTCCCAGACTGTTAGGCGCCGCTGATGACGCTCGGCGCTAGAGCTTTTTCCCGCGGAGGTGCGCGCGGGATGTGCAAGTGCTTCCGGAGCACCAAAAATGCAACATTGAAAATAGAATGCAGACTTTGTGGAGACTCTGGGGTCCTTGAGTTGCCTACAGAGTGCGATAGGGGTCATGTGGTGTGCCCTGTAGTGGGGCCTGCCGGTTCAGGGGCCCTTGATCCTCAAGGGTGAGCGAAAGCGCAGGGCCCTTCGGTTTCAGGAGCAGCACAGGACAGCCCTGCCACCCTCCACTCCCCCTTGATCCTCAGGGCTGGCTGGGCAAGGCCGGAAGCCCTCTAGAGGGGAGGACTCGCCCTGCCCCTCCCTGCTGCTCCGCGGTTCCGCATCCCAGGCGGGTTTCCCGCCTAGCTGCAGCCTCGCGTAGTCTCCACCCATTGGCTGCCGTTGCTGCCATCTTGTGCGGTCTGTCCTCTCAGCCCTAGTCTTTTCAAAAAAGCGTAATCATGGCTTTTAAGCATAAGTATGCACGTTGAGAAACATACTGTGATGCATGTATAGCCATTGTTAGTCATTATTTACACTTGATATCACGGCGTAGCCCAAGTATGTGCTTTTCTTACCTTTCCACAGCTCACCAAAACAACAGGCTAATGGAGTCTTGATATTCTTTGCAGTACGTAGACGTGCCATAATTTCTCAATGCTTTATTTTTCTTACTCTTTAGGTTTCCTTGTTCTAGTTTTTTTTATTAATAATAATAATAATGTCACAAAGAACATCTTGGTGCATTTAAGTTTTTTTCCACTTTCATTTGTTTCTTTCAGCTACATGCCCAGAAATGGAGTTCATGAGAGGATGTGTACGATTTTTTCTCCGGTACTGAGGCTCAAACTGAGGAGCCTAGTTCCTGTGAGGCAGGCGTGGTGTCACTGAGATAAATCCCCGGCCCTGTATAAATTTTTAAACGGCTCCTCATAGCACCACATTGCCCCAGGAGCATTGCAGTTGTTTAAAATTCCACAGGAAGCCAGTTGTCGAGGTGCTCATCTGTTTTTCCAGCTGTTTGTGAGGCTGATTCTGGAGGATGACATGAGCCTCCCCTAAAACAACAACAGCAACAAAAAAAAACAAAACCCAAGTGGAAGGGTCCACTTCGTAGTAGGGGAAATAGGACAAATTTGATGTCACACTGTAATTTTAGTTTGTGCTAATTTCTTTTCTTTTCTTTTTTTTCTTTTTTCTTTTTGCAGTATGGGGCATTGAATTTGGGACCTTGCTTTTGCTGGGCAGGGTCGGCGCAATCTGGCTGCATTCCCCTCCCCCATTTTTGGGTCCCAAGGATCGAGCTTGAGACTTTGTATTTATTAGGCTGGCCCAGTAACTGAGCTAAATCTCTGGCCCTGCACTAATTTCTTAAAGTGAATATTGTCTTTTTATTTGTCGATCCACTCTTGAAATTTTTTTCGATGCATTTCTCTATCTTTCGGTACTGTGGATTGCATGTAGGACCTTCACACTGAACTACCACGTCCTTCTCAGCTCTTTTTACGTCATTTATTTATTTATTTATTTGCGGTTCCTGGGACTCAGACTCACGACCTAACGCTTGCAAGGTATGCACTGTGCCACTGAGCTACATCCCTGGCTCAACTTTTTTAATTTTTAAATTTTGAACCAGAGTCTTGTTAAGTTGGTTAGGCTTGGCTTGAATTTGTGATCTCCCTGTCCAGGGCTGAGAAAGGGATCGGATTAAATGTTACCATGCCCGGCTTTAGGGTATGTTAATTTAAAAAACTTTTATCATATTTCCTGAAATATTTTTCGTTAGTATGTTTGGTTTTTGTATTTTAATCTATATTGCCCACCTGAAGCTTTAACATGCCCCCCCTTTTGAGTGTTAATGTGGTTAATTTTTTTTGTTAAAGTTGATAATCTGCCTGGTATTTATGTTGGGTTATAATTTATTTTAGATGGAGATTATATTTATGCTTTTCCAAGGTAGTCCTTTTTTCTTTTCTTTTTTTACATATTCATATGTGATTCCAATTTACTGTGTTGAATTCATGTACTTTAATAGAATCTGTTTCCAGATCACCTATTCTTTTCTACTGATTAGTATGTCTTGTTCCTTTGGTGTGTTACAGTATTTTGATAATTATTTATATTACGGTTAAAAATCTGGGAGAGTCAAGTCTCCTGTATTGCCTCAGCTTTTATAGTTACCTGTTATAGGCTGATTGTTTTGGCATCTTGTTGGAAGAAGGTTTTAGCACAGGAGCTCAGCTACTCATATACCCCATCCAGGAAAGTTCTCTGTAGGAGTAGTGTTGGCTTCCACTGATCTCGCAGCTTCGGAGGGACACACATGGAGCGGTGGAGGAAGGTGACACAGATGCGGTCGGCCAGCCAGAGCAGTCTGATTGTTTTATTGGGTGATTTTAGAATTAATGTAATTCCCTCCAGAACACCAATGAAATAGCCAGCTGGCGGCTGATTTAACTCAGTGGTACCACGCTTTCCTGAGTTTGATTCCTTGTACCAAAAAAATAAAAAGAAAATTCCACTGAAGGTGAAGGTGGGCACAGACTTTTAACCTTCCAGACCAGAAGCTGAGTCAAGAAGACTGCCACGCGTTTGGGGCCAGCCTGGACAACATAGTGACTTTAAGGCCAGCCTGAACTGCAGAGGGCCTCGGATTTAGCTCAGAGGTGCCACCCTTGTCTTGCAACTGCAAGGTTCGATCTCTGCCACCACAAAAAAAAAAAAAAAAAAATCCAAACCAAAAATAAAGAATCACTTGAAATGTTACTTGACTCTGCTTATCCAGAAAATACTTAATCTATCTTTTAAATCAAGTTCTTCTGTATTGTCTGGTAAGTATTTTGAGGTTTATCTGAGTCACAGAATTTTAATTAAAAGTATTTTTATATATTTTATAATTTTTTATTCCATTGAAACATACTTTGTCTTCCATGGCATATTCTAAGTGATTGTTGCTATTGCATAAGAATATTTTTTATTCACTTGGCAGTTATTCTGAAATCTTTCATTTGTTTAGTTTTTCAGCTTTTGTCTACACCAAAATTTTCTCTGTCCATGATAATTTTTTGTCTTTCTTGCTTCATAATTATCCAGAACTGGAAACAACATTAAATAATAGCTGGCAGTGCAGGTTATTGTTCTGATCTTGATTAGGATAGGGATATAGTTTAATTAAATATTATGTTGGCTGTTTGGGCTGTCGTTTTAAAGCAGATGCTTTGCAATCATTTGAAGGAATTACCCTTACATTTTAAAATGAATGTGGTATGAAGTGGTATACGATCATAACATAATTTTGCTCTTACTTCCTAATTTGGAGCCATCTTTGTATCTGAGGAAAATGCTGACTCTGTGTGTGTGTGTGTGTGTGTGTGTGTGTGTGTGTAAAATAATGACCTTCAGGTTATTCAGATTTATTGTATTTAGGCTATTTGTTCTATAAATCATAATTAGTAAATTATTCTGTAATAGTACCTTTTCAAAAACTTTTATTAAAAAACCTAAATTTTGAAACAAAATAAGACAACAATAGTTAATAGCTCTTAAGTGTGGCTTGCACTTAGTAACCCCTAGAAGAGCTTTAAAAATCACTGTTGACTGAGCCCACCCTGAGTGCTTGTGCTTTCATTGTGTGGTGGTGGATGTGTACATGAGGGTGTGGACCAGAACCAGGACTTCAAAAAGCTTTACCAGCCGTTTTCCTGTGTGTGTGTGTGTGTGTGTACATGCACATGGGTAGTACTGCTCCAGGGTTTGCATGTTTTCATGGTTTGCTAACTGAGCTTGGAATTTACCTGCAGAACTTTCCATATTGTTTTGGTATCATAAGGAGAATTAGAAATGTAGTAATTTTATTTCTCTTCAAAGTTTGAAAGACTATTAGTAAGTCATCCTGGTTGAAGCGTTTGTTGAGGGTAATACTTTCATAATTCTTTTCACATCTGGTTTGGTTTTAGCTCATTTGTTGTGTTTTTGATGTCACAATTACTACAGAAAATAATTTATTTGTGAATTTGAAATTTATCCTCATCTAATTCTGAGATAATCTATCTTAAAATTAATTGGATTTCTGTGATGAACTGTCTCATTTCTGATTTTATTTTTTACTATTAGCTTTGCAGGAATCTTACTTACTATATTTAAAGAGCTCTTTGGTTTATTTGTAGTAGTTTTTCTCCTTTCAAATTAATCTCTGTACTCGTATCTTCTTTTGCTTTCTACTTGTTTTCTTTTTTTTTTGTCTTGCGCTGTACTGAGTGTTGAACCCAGGGCTTTGACAGTGCCCTTTGCCAGCGCTTTATTTTTTAACTGTCAGAGAGAATCTCACTAAGTTGCCTGGGTTGGGCTTGAACTTGTAGTCCTCTTACCTCAGTCTACTAGAGTGCTAGGATTACAGGCATGTATCACCCTGCCTGGCTTCTACTTATTTCTTTATGACTAAAATTTTTTTTTTTAATTTCAAAAATTTTCTTTGAACCATTGCTCAATGTTTCTAAACTCCAGCTGAATTTCAATGTTACCTGGGAAACATGAGGCGCCCCCTCCCCCCCCAAAAAATAATCTTTTCCTCCCCTACTGCAGCATCCCTGCTAGACCCGGATAGCAGAAGACAGATGAATGAGAAAAACACGCCTGTTTAGGAGATGAAGGCACGAAGAAATACTGGGGAAGTTTTTGGTGGATGATAGGAAGACAAGAGGTTATTATCTGTTGGCACTAAACTGGAGGAAAGTTAGTGAGGCCTGGTCATGCCTCCCCTCAGGGTTAGGAAGGATACTTGTCAGGAAAGTGCTTCACTGTGGGGCGATCCCCCAAGTATTTTTATATTTTGAGACAGAGTCTCACTATCTTGTGAGTGGGTGTTCTGGGGAATTAAGAAAGGTCAGAGAGTGACCTTTCTAGACTGTGTGGCTTGCTTTGAGGGAGAACTGGAAGACGGTCAGAAAGACCTTCCTGCTTCTGCTGATTTGTCACATGTTAAGGGTGCTGTGTTTTGGGGTAGTGCATCCTAAACCCCATTAGTTTAAAAAATATGGATTTTCCTGCCCCTAGAGATTCTGATTTAAGGCAGGTGAGGTGCACACCTGTACTTACCCCCATTGGGCAGGCTGAAGCAGGAAGATTGGGAGTTTGGAGCCAACCTGGGGAAGATAGTGAGACTCTGTCTCAAAATATAAAAATACTTGGGGGATCGCCCCACAGTGAAGCACTTTCCTGGCTAGCATGTGCATGGATCAGACACCAGCAGAAAAAAATTGTAATTTAGGATCTTAGTAGATTTTGTACTTATTTTTAATACTGTAAAATTTATCTTCAGCACAATAATTATTTCCACTCACAATTGTGAATTCTAATCACAATTTTTGTTTGTAGTTACATTACTAATTTCTAATTGTGTTAATCTGTGATTAGGGACTATCTCATGTAATTTGTTTTTCTTTCTTTTTTTTTTTTTTTAAGGTTTTTTGAGACAGGGTCTCGTTTTGTGGTTCAGGCTGGCCCTGAGCTCAGCCTCAAACTCACATCATAGCAATCCTCCTGCCTCTGTCTCCCGAGTGCTGGGATGACAGGCGTGAGCCACCACGCCCGGCACTGTGGTATGTGGTACTGGTTGCTGCTGGGGTGAGTCTCCACTTCCAGTATTGTTATGTGGTTACCAGGGATCGAACCCGGGCCCTTGCACTTGCAAGACAGGCACCAGAACCACTGAGCTATATCCCCGGCCCTGTAATTTGTTTTTCAATGCTCTTATTTAAAAAAATTTGTTTGGAGACAGACAGGGTTTCTATTCTAAGCTGACCTTGATTCATGGTGATGCTTTTGCCTCAGCCTCCCAAGTGCTAGGATTATAGATATGCACTATCATGCCTGGCCATTTAAAAAAAAATTCTATAAATCTATCATTATGTATAATGGAGCAATTTTATATGTGTTACACAAAATTTATTATTTATTGCCTTGATTCAAAAAGTATAATCATGACAGACACTACTGATTTTAAAATTCTGTAAAACAATTAAGCTGTATTATGCACGTGTACCCACTCCCCAAATGATTATATACAAAATACACTGCAAACATGTACTGCTAAAAAAATAGAAACAACTTTTTTGTTTTGTTTTTAAGTGTTCTGAGACAGGATCTTGCTGAGTAGTACAGGCTGGCTTTGAACTCACTATGGAGCAAGCCTAGGCTTGGCTTTGGACTCGTGGCAATCCTCCTGCCTCAGCTTCCTGAGTGTTGTGATTACAGTTGTGTGTCACCAAGCCTGGCTAAAAATAATTTTTATTTATTTATTTATTTATTTTTAAAGGTTTTTTGAGACAGGGTCTCGCTTTGTGGTTCAGGCTGGCCCTGAGCTCAGCCTCAAACTCACATCACAGCAATCCTCCTGCCTCTGCCTCCCGAGTGCTGGGATTACAAGCGTGAGCCACCACGCCTGGCACTGTGGTATGTGGTACTGGTTGCTGCTGGGCGTGAGTCTCCACACCCAGTATTGTTATGTGGTTACCGGGGATCGAACCTGGGTCCTTGCGCTTGCAAGACAGGCTCTGGAACCACTGAGCTAACTCCTCGGCCCTAAAAATAATTTTTAAAGAAGAATAAACACCATCAAATAAAAACAAATTTTTGCTTACTAACAAAGCTCCAAGAACATGCATTTATCTTCTATTATGTACATTCTTTAGTACTTCATCTGTTAAATCAGAACATTTTTCATAAAATAGAGTGTAAACATTTTGTTTTACTTATATATTTAGCTAATTAGCCGGGCTACTTGCATGCCAGTGCCCCATCACAGACCAATATCTCAAGCCATTCTTTTTCTTTTTGGAGTAAGGGTCTTGTGTAAGGGTTTTGCTATGTTGCCAGTGCTGGCCTTGAGTATGTGTGCCCAAACAATCTTTCTGCCTCAGACTCCAGTTCCTGGTATCCTTAATATATGACAGTTATGATGTAGGCCTCTTTAGAAAATGCCAGGGGCCGAGGATTTAGCTCAGTGGTTCCGGCACCTGCCTTGCAAGCACTAGGTCCTGAGTTCAATCCCCAGTAACCACATACAACAGTGCCGGGCGTGGTGGCTCATGCCCACCAGCAATCAGTACCACACAGTGTGGGCACACTCCCAGCACTCAGGAGGCAGAGGCAAGAGGATTGCTGTGAGTTCGAGGCTTGTCTGGGCTACATAGTGAGCTCAGGGCCAGCTTGAACTACAAAGCAAGACCCTGTCTCAAGAAACAAAACAAAACAAAATGCCAAATGTTACTGAATTTTACTGTTGTTCTCATCTTTCTTTTCTAACAGCCTCTGCAGAAATTCAGCTATGGGTTTTTGACACTTAGATGTTTGGTTCCTGAGTAATAGTCTCTATGACTCATGCATTGGTAACACTAACCTTCCTATCTATAAAAATTGCATCTGGGAGATGAGGCTTTTGCTTTAGCCTTATGGTTGCACTGTCCAGCCTGTGAGGCCAGCCTTCTACACACAATTAAGATTTATGTCCACCCTGCACCAGACAGTTAGCGTTTTGGTAACATTTGAAATGAATATTAGCAAGCCAAATTAAAGTTCAGCTCTTTAGGATATACAGGGCAAAACCAGTAACTTAATTGACATGAAAATAGGATTAACTCCTTCCCCGGAAAGCTAATTTGCTCTCTTCACTAAATTATAACTATTTTCCCATCAAAATGCATTTCTGACCACTTTGAGATTCTTTAAGACTTCATTGTAAAAAGATTTTGAATTCAGAAATGTAAACACTTGAAAATTTCCCTTTATAGCTAATTAATTTCGTATTTTACGTCCTCTAGGCTAAGATCAAAACACCAGATTCCTTGGGGAGGCAAGCCATTAACCTTGCATAATATTGCCAGGCCTGTGGAAGCCTGTGGGGAACCAAAGATTACACACCTTGCCAAATGACATTTATACCTCATTGTCAAGAACACTGCAGCCAGCCAAGTCTTCTAGGACCTTGTTTATCCAGTCTCTTCTGGCCTTATAAATGACATCAGAACCTTCTGTCCTAAGTATATTTCTAGAAGTTTTCGTTTCTATTTTATTTGGGTTCTTTGTTTTTGTTCTTTTTCCCCCATTCTGATAGAACTAGTTCAACTCTGATTAGGACATTTATCTTTATGAGATTGCTTTTAATGTCTTCAGTCTCTCTTGACATGATAGAATTTGTCCTTTTTAAATTTTCATCTTTACCTTCATCGTTTTTTGACTTGCTTTGTACCTTCTATGTTCTAGTTTGGCACTCCTGTGTTCTCATGGGGCTAGAGCATGGTCAGCTCCTTTTCTGGTCATATTAAAGCTCAGTCTAAAATAATGTCTTTTCTTTCCCCTTTATTTCCATTTCGCATCTTTTCTTTTCTAATACATCATTTAACTGACAAATATTTCAGTGGCTGTATCCATGGCAATTGTAAAGTGACCCATAGCAGTTTAGTCCTTCACGAATTTATGTCAGTAGCACCTGACACATAGGGATGGGTGAGAAATACTCTCTTCACACTTTTCTTCTATCTGACTGTAATGAAAAAAGCCTCAAATTGAAAACTCTCTATGTTGAAAGTGTAATGAAGATCCGTGGTTGCCACCTCCCTATTCTCTCTTTTCTTTTGAGACAGAGTTTCACTATGGAGCTCAGGCCTTTCTTGAACTCATTATGTAGCCCAGGCTGGCCTTTAATTCATGGTGATCCTCCTGCCTCAGCCTCCCAAGTGCTGGGAATACCGGTGTGCACCACCATCTCTGGCTAGCTCTCTGTTCTCTTTTTTAAAATTGATTTTATTGGTACATTTTATATATATGTTGTAATCACAGTTGACATTGAGAATTTGTACCAGTTCTCTTTTGATGTCCCAACATCCTGCCTCACTTTTTTTTTTAATGAGGTGTGATTCACGTAATCTAAAATTCACGTTTTGATTGATTGAGTCATTGAATCATATAGTGGGGATTGAACCCAGTACTTAATAGTGAACTGTGTTCTTAGTTGCTTCCTGCACCTTTAAATTTTTTATTTTTTAAATTTTGAGACAGGATTTGCCCAGGCTGGATTCAAACTTGGGACTGTCTTGCCTCAGCTTTCCAGAATCCTGGGATGATGGGTGTGTGCCAGCATGCTTGGCTAAAATTCTCCATTTTAAAATGCTCAACGCATTTCAGTGTCTAACATCTTCTTTATAATTGAGGTAAAATACACATGACATAAATACAATTAGCTTCTGTGTTACATCATTTTTTAATACTTAACAAAGTGTTTCACGATGATGAGACATTTTGTTGGAAATATGGGCTTCTGATAGATATTTACTGAGCACTCCTGAAAGGCATAGAGAGAGAAGATCAATATGCATAATGGCATGTTTAATAACCCTGGAGTTACATCATAAGTGCAGTTAACTTTTTGTTATTGGTATATTTTGGATATACATGATGATGGCATTTATCAGAGGGTATTTCTACTTGTACATGATATATTTTGCTTCTGCTTTTTTTCCCTTTCCCCTCCCTTCAACCACAACTAACTTTTGCAAGTACTATTATAAAAAATGATCAAAATTGATAAGCAAAGTGAATATTTAAATGGATTTCAACAAATTTGGAAATTCCAGTTTGAACTGGAAATGGTGACATGAATCTACTGTTGAGTTCGATCCCCAGTGACCACACACCACAGGGCCAGGCATGGTAGCTCGCGCCTGTCATCCCAGCACTTGGGAGGCAGAGGCTGTAGGTTGGCTGTGAGTTTGAGGCTCCCCTGGGTTACATAGTGAGTTCAGGGCCAGCCAGAACTACAAAGTGAGACTTTGTCTCTCAAAAAAAAAAAAAAAAAAGCAAGCAAACTACTTTTTCCACACTTCTCCTCGGTTACCGTGTCCTGCTCAGTGTGTGTGTGAGCAGACCACCCTGTGGAGAGTGCTTCCAAAGACTAAATATTACCATTATGCCACCCAGCACCCACCATTTCAACTGGTCTTTATGAGGCAGAAGTCATGTGCTTCAGTATGGGAGCAAAAGGACTTGTGTTTTACTTGCTGAGAGGCAAAATTTTCCAAAGTAGTTCAGGGATTTTTTCGAGGATATTTTTGGCTGTGATTTTTACTATGACAGTTTTTGGACCCTCCACCCCAACCCCGCAGTGTAAGATGGATCTGGCTTTTTGAGGTTCCCAGAGAGGTGTAAAGTAGAGTCTCTGTGCTTTAGAAAAATTACAGATTTGCTTATTTAGACTGCCTCATGGTGAACAATCAGTAGGATGGAGAGTCAGTATAATTTTATCCCAGAACCAAGTAGATTTGTTAGTTTTAATGGGAAAAAGGACAAAATTTATATTCATTGTGTGAGAAAGATTATTTTCTTTCTCTAACTCATATATTTAGAATTCCACTGGAAAGTTCCACAGACAGACTTGTTCAGTTTATGATGGGGCCGAATGATGGATTTGTTGCTTAGATATTATTTCTGTGTTCTAACTAGATGATAATGAAAGTATGAAATAATCTTTCTGCATCTAATGTGGATTGTGTATCCATCTGCATGGTTGACATGTAAGATGTTTCCCTGAAAGAAGTCCTCACAACAAAAGTATATGAGCAGCAGCTTTATTTATTTTAAGTTTGTTGGATATTCTTTTCATAATTTCTAATTACGATTCTTGCAGGTACTGTCTTTCGATGCCTATTTGGAAGATGAATTCGCTGACAAAAGGCAAGAAATATATAGAATAAGACACTATAAAATCTACTATTACCCTGAAGATGACACAATCGAAGTAAATGAACCGCTAGTGAAAAATACCCAAGCGCCTCAAGGTATCTAGTAAAGCAACATTATAAACATTATAGTTATTTAACTTCTAACTCCTGCCATTATATACTGTCTTCCTTTAGCTTTTTTAAAGGTCTTACATCAGTATTTAGGTATCAAATTTGTTGTAAATAGTGCCTGGAAACATGCTGGTAGGTTGTGGTTGGTGTCTGTGACTGCTGCACTCCCTACACCCCACTCTCTATTAGCCATTTCTCTCACTCCTCTGTCACACTGTGTTGTTTCTCATGCTGTTGCAGTATG
This sequence comes from Petromus typicus, assembly GCA_004026965.1. Classification (NCBI taxonomy): domain Eukaryota; kingdom Metazoa; phylum Chordata; class Mammalia; order Rodentia; family Petromuridae; genus Petromus; species Petromus typicus. Next base: position 157,874 of record PVIR01000589.1, read on the forward strand.
ACCAGACTCTCCTGTGCCTTTGACCTTGTCCTCAAGCCTTTGTTCTCTTTGCCACATCTGACTTCACTACACCCTCGGAAGAAGAGGAAGCTGTTCTCCACTGCCTCTGAGATTGGTATTCTC